>JAVDBV010059817.1:0-17433 GCA_032619315.1 Piper longum
GCATGTGTTCATCTTCGGGTTGATGTTGGGGAGGACTCACTTCATCCCGAGGGATCCTGCTAACTCCGTGTTTGAGTTCCTCACACCCGGAGAACGTGGAGGTTTACGGGTACTGATTAGTACAGCGCAGGTCCGGACTTGTGGTTCAAAGGGTACTGAAGGCGACTGCCTGAGAGTACTTGGCCTTCGGCTCATGGACAGGAGTAATATGGAAGACGTAGAGGGCTGAGATGAACGAGAATGAGATTTGATGTAAGACGCAATAGATGAGATGGCCAAGGAAAGAGAATGAGATGGAAAGGGGACGTTGTCTACTCGAGAGCGACGACTCCCATTAGTGCCCTTGTGAGAGTTCTTGAGGAAGTATATGATGTTTTTGTTCAACATGAGGGTTAGCTCTCATGTGCCAATTTGATATTAGTTATTTTTCGGACTGGTAACACTCGTTACTGACAGCTTTTTATAATATATGTAGGTGATAAGCTTGATCGGATGTGCTAGCTTGGACGGAGGAGCAGCGAGGTCTCTTGCACACACATATGTTTAATGATTGAATGTTTAATATTACGTTTATGATTTTATTATATTGAAATTGATGTCAGAAAATGCAAAGAGATGATGATACGCTGTGATTGAATGGTGACATGATGATACGATGTGAGTTATGAAGAGGATGTGCAAGTGGGCTGAGACCCAAGCTTGAGAATGAGTATATAGTAGATTATATTCTATGAATGAAATTATTGATATGTCCATATATAGTTGTATATATCATTTTGACAGGGTGGCCCCTAATTTCTCTTTTAGGGAAGGTTCTGTCCGTTTTTACTCAGAATTTCTTTTTAATTTTATTGCAATTGTGTTGATGTGTGTGAATTGATTATTATGTCATCCATGTAGTAGCATGTTAGGATTTTTGTGCATTCATCCATGCATATAGAGAATCGTATTTTCATCTCAAGACACCGAGAGTAGATCCAGGTCGGCTTAACCGAATCTAGTAGATTAGCGAATGGTTCGGTCGCCGGTAGCATTTCCGAGTCGGTTCACGGGTGAGCTGAATTGGGGTGTTACACCTACGAGCGGTTGATGTAGTTGCTTCTCGTATAAATAATCCTCAATTCGCATCCTCCACCATTGATAATTTATTCCATCAAATTTCTGAATCTTCCCAATCTTGGAAGTGTCTGACATGACTCCCACTCAAATCAATATCCGATTGAATGAGACTCAAACTTCCCATAGACGACACCAATTGTTGAGAAAAATCCCCAATAGTATGAGATCAACAACAAAATAAGTTATGAAAATAAGACCTGAGAAATAAGATAAAACAAAACCACAAAAGAGCAGAGATTTAACGTGGAAAACCCTCCTTCAATTGAGAGTCAAAAACCACGGGACAATAATGAACAATTCACTACTTCAACCAAAGATTACAATCATCAAACATATAGAGATGTACAAGAAGATTACTCAAATACCATATAATATTGAGATTAAAAGATTTCACCCTCTCTCAATACTCCGTATAAGATTAAACTTGTGAATATTTTTACCTCTTCTTTTATCTCTATATTGTTAGGTTTGTCCCACATCGGTCGTAGAGGTTGTTGGTGACTTGTATATAGGCTAATAGGAAAGCCTTATTCTTTGAGTTAACTTTTGGAATAAGAGGGCCCGTGACACCTATTACGAGTTTCCTTTGGTTGTTTAAAGTCTCTTTTGGAGGCCCAAAGGGCCCAACAGTGTTGGTGGAGCTTAGGTAGGGGCCCAAAAGGCCCAACAGTGGTATCAGAGCCAAGTTCAAACTGGATTTGCCTACGTCGATTGTGGTTGTTTCCTTCATGGGTTCCACTTGATGATTTAATGGGAGTTTCCAAGTGGGTGCGGGGTCGCCGGAGTTGTCGGTGCCGTTTGTTAAAAAAGTGGAGGTTGCTAGATAGTGATTGTTTCGGAACGCCCGATGTGTGAAAGGGAGTTGTTGAGTTTGTCCCACATCGGTCGTAGAGGTTGTTAGTGACTTGTATATAGGCTAATGGGAAAGCCTTATTCCTTGAGTTAATTTTTAGAATAAGAAGGCCCGTGACACCTATTGCAAGTTTCCTTTGGTTGTTTAAAATCTCTTTTAGAGGCCCAAAAGGTCCAACAGTGTTGGTGGAGCTTAGGTAGGGGCCCAAAAGGCCTAACATATATCTCTCTCTATCTCTTTTTATTTTGCTTGCCTTTTCTTCTGCTTGTCTTATTTTTTTTTTTAGAATGATGCAAATGAAGCTCAATTTATAGAGAAGTTTTGAGGCCCTTCATCCTCCTTGGAATAACTAACAGTTACCTCTGTTAATATTCCGAGATTTCTTTAGTATTCCGATTGTGACAATGGGCAACACATATTAACAAATCTTTGCTGTGAAATTCAGGAGTCCCTTCCCACCACCACTCGGAACCTAGTCGCTGCCACATGGTCATGGACCAGACGCGAAGATAATCGTTGCCGGTCGAAGAGTTTGTGAAGCCAAGGAGTCCTATCGCTGCTTTGCTCATAGCCCAGAAAACAGGTGATTGACTTGAAGATTTAATGCAAGTTGCTGCCTTGTCAACCTGTTGTTGTATCCTTGCTGTTGTTTCAGAACACCGCTGGAGTTGGAATTGTTGCTGTGAAGGAGTGCTGCGGAAACTCTGTGTAGTGCCGCCCATCATCATCGAAGGGAGACGGGGTTTCGTGGCTGCTCTGCTTAGCTATTGCGAATTTTCGTTGCTGATTGCAGAAGGGTCGCCTCTGTCTGTGGAGGAGACCAATCAGCACCGGCTTCTCCACATTGCCCTTTGCCGAAGATTTTCCCATCATCGCCCGAAGATAAGACTTGCACGCCGGCAACTCCCAGAAAGCAGAGAAAAAGAAAAAATCAGGAGAGGAAGTGGGTATGGTTTACGCGCTTGTCCATTGTTTGTTGATCAGAATAACGGAATGTCATGTGAACTTGACCATTATTGTATGTCTGCTTTGATGTTGTTTACCCAACCAACCTTTTGTACTTGACTACATTTCGAGTGCTGTTCAGACAAGTTTATTTGTAGACCACGCCCGATTCAATACGAATCAACTTAAATTTCAAGTGATGATTTATTTTAAGCTATTTCTTTACTTTGATTGGCATGAAACTCATTTTCCCTATTGTGGTCATAGTGACGAAGTCGAATTCTCCTTGAACGCATTATAAGGGCTAATTTTAAAACCTTTAAGGTATGAATTATGTATGGAGTCAAAGAATTAAAATGACAAAAAATTTAAATAAGTTTTGTAATTTATAAAGAAAAAACAAATTAGTAGATTGTGAATTATAGGAGGCTTTGTAAAGTGGCGTAGTCTTAACTATTTTCTAATTATAATGGATGAAAGTTAGGCAACATATTGCGTCATGTGTAGCTTATACTACATATAAATTTTAATTTCATATATAAATTCGAGTTAAATAATGAAATAGATTATGATAAATTAATATCTTAGATATAAATTCTGGTCAACTTTAAAGGTAAATTTTAATTGAAGAAGAAATAAATTAGAATAATTTAATTTATTTTTTATATTTTTTTATTATGTCTTGATTGTTTAAATCTACTACTTTAATCAAAGACTAGTATTAAGCTCCTTTTTATTAATAAGAGTAAATATATAATTTAAATATAAATATTTTTTTCTTATTAAAGCTGATTAGAGTGCATATGCATAAATGAAATATTTATTTACTCCTCGCAGTTGCAAGGCATAATAGTGATACTTGTTAATATTAAAGAACATGTTTTTTTTTCTAGCATTATAAAATAGTACAATATGTAAAAACTAATGTTTTTGTAATAAGACATTATAGAGGATATTATGGCTATTTCTCATTGAAAAATTTTGATTTTAAGACAAGCTGAAAAATATAAATCTGTTATTATCTCTTCTGAATTCCAAAATAATTTTAATACTTGCATTTATGTACTTAAATTAAAAAATTACTTATTTATAAAATATGAAAGATTTTTATCACTTGTATGAGATAAGCAACAAGTTGAAAAACAATTAAATTAAAATTAATAAAAAAAATTATTTTTATAATTCTTTACATTTTAAATTTCTACTATTAGTGCAAAAGCTCCTTATCGCAGCTTGACATGAGTTTGATACAAAGTTATTAGAAGTGCATAACACACAATTTAATTATGAACATGATGTTGGACTCTTATAAATTACTTTGATTTTTAATACATGAATTCATCTTCTATTAAAGGTGTGATATGAGATCAACACTAAAATTACATTGATGAGTAGGTTAATGAATTCATGTAAATCAAGCTTGTATTTTGATTTTGAATAATGACTTATTACATAATTTGAATTTCTATGACGAGCTCAACACTATTTTAATTTTTAAGATTAACCCAAGAAGTTAAATCAAGTAATAAAAAAACTATGCTTGTAAGAAATCCTTATTTGGCTTAAGAAAAGAACTTACAAATAAACTAGACGAGATGTTGAGTGGTGACTTATGTTAGAGTTAGAGAGGACCTACTCCACTCGATTTTTTGTGTAAAGAAAAAAGTCAATATAATAAAATAGAAAATGAAACATGAAAATTATTAAATCAGCATGCTTATTTTAATTTGGGAAAAGGAGAAGAACATAATAATACAATAAAAAATCTACCTAAAATAAGAAGATTAAAAAATTTAGGATTAATATGAGAAGATATAACCAAAAATAAATGTAGCTCTGAATTTGAACTTAAAATAAAAAATCCGAACTTGGTAATAAGAACCGCTAATTTAGAATACTCTCCTGAAGATATAAAAAAATTTAATAAAAAAATAAAAGAATTATTGGATAATAATCTAATTAGAAAATCAGAAAGTCCTCATAGATTAGCAGCCTTTATTGTTAGAAATCATGCTGAAATTGCCGGAGGAAAAATTAGAATAGTTTATAATTATAAAAGATTAAATGATAATACTTATGATGATGCTTATAATTTACCTCATAAAGATAGTATATTAAATTTAATACAAGATAAAAAGTTTTTTAGTAAATTTACCTTAAAAGTGGTTATAATCAAATAAAAATGAAAGAAGAAGATAGAAAATGGACAGCATTCACATGCCTTGAAGGACTCTTTCAATGGAATGTTTTATCTTTTGGGTTAAAAAATGCTCCTAGTATATTTCAGAGGTTTATGGATACATTATTTAAACCTTTTGATTTTTGTATAGTATATATTGATGATATTTTAGTAGTGTCTAAAGATATGAAAAGGCATATATCACATTTAGAACAAGTATTTGATATTATAGAAAAAGCAGGAATAGTAGCTTCAAAAAAAAATAGAAATTGGAAAAACATATATAAAATTTTTGGGATTAAAAATAGGAAATTGTACTATAGAATTATACCTCATTTAGTAAAAAAGACATTAGAATTTCCTGATAAAATAGAAAATAAAAAACAATTACAATCTTTTTTAGGAATATTAAATTATGCTAGAAAATTTATACTTAATTTATCCAAATTAGTTAGACCATTATATAGAAAATTAGGAAAGAATGGTCAAATATATTCTAATCAAGAAGATATTAAATTAATACAAGCTATTAAGCAAGAAGTGTCAAAAATAAAACCTTTAGAATTACCCTTAGTAGAAGACTATAAAATTATATAAGTAGATGCTAGTAAAGATAGTTGAGGAGCTATTTTACTTACTAAATCAAATAAATATGATAATAAAGAAAAAGTGAAAATTAGTTGTTATGCATCCGAAAATTTTAAAAATCAAAATTGGACTAACTTAGATATGGAGATTCAAAGAGTTATAAATGCTATAAATATTTTAGACTATATTTGAATAAATAATTTACTATAAGAAAGGGTTGTGAAAATATAGTGAAATATGTTAATAATCAAAATAGTAAAAGATATAATAATAAAAGATGGTTAAATTTTCAGAATGTTATTCAAGGATTTGGATATGAGGTGCAATTTGAACATGAAAAGGAAAAAATAATATTTTAACTGATATTTTATATAGATTGTTGACTGGAAGAAAATCCCATGAAGATTCATTTGCCTGTTTAAATCAAAGTTTGGAAAAGTAATATTTATCAAAGCATAGTGTAAATGATTATTGTAAGCATAGTATAAATAAGTTTGAAAGCTCTAAAATTCAGGGTTATGGTTCTTTAAAAACCAATAACTTATTTTTATTTGACAAAAAAAATGGCCTCATCTTGAGGATCTTCTACTTGCAAAAGAATAACAGTAAGAGAGTTTAGAAAAAAAATGATAGATCCTCAGTCTTATAAACTATATCATTCTACTAAACTTTTCAATTTCGGTCCTTATCAGTTATTTTCTTTTAATCACAATCAATTTAAGATCCCTGAATACATGAAGCTAGATGAAAGCCAACATGTGTTGATAGATAATCTTTGGAATACTCAAACTAAAGCCCAAAAAACTAAAAGCCTGTTAGCCCTGAATCAATATTTTTCTTGTATCCAGAAAAAGCCTTTATCCAAAAATTTCAGCCATTATACAGTAACCCAAGGTTTTCAATATGGAGTTTATACCAATTGGTCTTCTTTGAAAAGAGTTACTGAAGGATATAATTGGTCTATGTTCAAAGGATTTTATACTCTAGAAGAAGCTATGGATCATGCCAAAAATATCCTTGGATATAACTTTTATGTAGAATAAAGTGTGTCTGTCTCTCTGATGTGAGCGAATTTTGAAATGGAAAAACATTTTTATGGTGAAGAAGTTCAGTATTTGACTAGCAAGAATGAAGAACTGGCAAAAGACATTCAGAAAAAGAGCAATAAGATAGAAGATTTGCAATCTATTATTTTTGCTTCGCAGACCGAAATAATACAAATAAAGCAGGAAATGAATGACAACTGTCTAGAAATAGAAAGGGCAAGAAAGAAAGGGCATTGGTGGCCTGTCAATAGATCTTTTGAATGTCTACATGCTAGGCTAAAGTTTCCTCAATTTAGGTGTATTACTCTAAAGCCACTTTTTGAAATATGCTCGGAGCTTGAAGTCATTATTGTAGAAAATGCAAGGTATCTTTTCTACAAGAAACTTATTTCCTTGCAAAAGTTCTTATTAGCTGTGCACAACAATGAAGAAGGTTATCGTTATATAGGAATGAAAATTTATATGGAATATTTTTTGTATAAAAACAAATCTGCTGGTTTTCTAAAAGCTCAGATCATAATGTCTCACTATGACCTATCAAAACAGAAAATCATTGAGTAATACGATCATGGAATGATAGATTTTATGATCTTCAATGATCCTAAAGAAACTTTTATTTTTTGGGAAAAATTTCAAGCTACTATAGGAAATATTGTGGTTTCTGAAGTAGTGCAAGCTCAGTTTTATTTTGTACCTCCAAAAAGTTATGGGTTAATAGAAGAACCTGCAAAGCATGAAATATTTGTGGTACCTATAAGAGAAGCTCATTATCCCCTGCAACCACATACTGATATTGATTTTATTGAAGAAATTGAATTTTATTGGTTCATGGAAACTGATGTCACAAGAAAATATGAACCTTGGTGGTATAAATATAATTTGTTAGCTGAAGGAAGAACTCTACAAATATGGGAACCCGTAAACTGAAAGATTAGAGTTCCTTTTGCTGGATAAGGTTACAGAATTACTCATGAAGATATTTTTGAAGGAGACCCAAGAGACCCTCAACAGCTTAATAGAGCTCCACCTGTTCATGTATATTTAAATGCAAATGAAGAATTAGATGAAGACTCTAATGATGAAAAGGAAATGAAGATCCCATTATGCAAAATATGCAAGCCAATCCTTCTCATTATGAAAGAAATAATAATAATTGGGATACTGATGAAGAAGATGAAGATAACGATGAGGAAAATATGTGGCAAAAAGCCCAATATCCAAATGAAGCGGAAGATTCCCATAATGATCTAGATGAAGATTAAAGGACAAGAATAACATGTGGCTTCATGTGGACCAAGTATATGACATTGTAAAGTAAAATAAGATAAGAAGGGATATGTAAACGTGTCAAGCAAGTATGGACGGACTTAAAACAGAATGTTGCAGATATGTCTGCTTTGTAAAATAAAAAATAATGCTTGTTAATGTCCGAGTCTATAAATAGAGTCTTTCAGTACGTCTATTGCAAGTAAGTTGGAGAAACAATCAAGAGTTGTAAGCAAGGTGCGTTGAAAAGATCTTGCAGATCTTAATATTTTAAGTATTTCTGTTTAATAAAATATTGAGTGATTTGTAAGTGCTTATTATTGAGTGATTTATAAGTGTTTATTGATATGTGAAAACAATCTCCTTTGTATAAAATGGATTTTTTAAATTAAAACTATAATAAGACCTCTGAGTCTAGATAATTGGCAACCTGACAAGAGGCCTTTATAGCTAGAAAATCTAGAACATGTGAATTTGGAAAATAAGTTTTATGCTTTTAAGAGATTGTATTATATTAATAGCTTTAATATGTTTCTTAATGCTCAAAATTTTATTTTAAGTTTATATATAATAATAATATTTGAAACTTATTATATACTGTGGAAATGATTAAATGGTTGATATAGAATTGATTATTTTAATAGGAATATTAGTTACTATAATTTTTGTGTGTATTTGTGTTAGCTATTAATGAGTTATAGTATTATTATAGCTAAAGACAGAATACAAGTAATTAATGTTCATATATCTAATTTAATACAAGCAATAGAATTATTATTAATAACAACTATAATAGTTTTTATATATATTATATCCTTTTGTATTATCGCTGTAATAATATTAAATAAGTTTAAAAATTAAAATTGGTTAAAAAACCTAAAACTTTAGGCCAAATACCCCCATTTGATATCAAAAAAAAATAATTGAGCTTCATTAGAGATGCTCATAACTAGATTTAGCTCAAAGTTTGAATGCGTTAAAATTTTAACTCAAATGAAATAAGCTTGGGCTCAAAACTCAATATTTGGCTAGAAAAATGAAATTTATTGATATGAAGATGCACTAGTGTTTAATCACAATTTTCTAATTCAATGATGTTTTTCAAATTTAAGTCACAAACATGTCTGAATAAAGGCTTAGGCAGAAATGAGGTAAATTAAAAAATGGAGGCTAGTTTGGTAACAGAGTTTCTTAAAGAGGAAAAGAGGGTTGGCTGGATTGGAGAATGAGAAAAGAGCGAAGATGGAAAATGGATTACGACATTGTAAGAAGACATTACAAGGGAAGGGAAATGGGGGAAGGACGAAAATTTTGCAAGGAAAGTGGAAGGGTAATTTGGAAGGGATGCTTCAAGCTAGTAAACAACTCTAAAAGTCTTATGTTCATAAAAATCTTTTTCCAGGTAATTGATTTTTGGGTGCTAATCAAACAAGTCGAGTGGATTTCAAGTATGCTCAAATTTGACTTAGATTATTTTGTATTCGAGTGGAGCTCAAAAGTGTTCGTGCCAATTCGAGCTCAGGTTGGCACGAGAAAGATCAAGTATTATTAATATATATATTTCTTCTATAAAATCTAGATGAAATTAATTATAAAAATTTAAATATTTTGATTTTGATTCACTTATATATCCAATAGTTTGTTTGGGAATAAAATCATTATATTATCATGTAAAATTATCATTATAATATAATTATACTCCTTATTATTTTTACATATTATGTAAATGACTAAATTAAAAATATATAAATTATTATATTTAATATAAATTATTGAACTTTGAGTAAAGTTGAGCCAAATGGAGGTAGGCTTGTGCTCATGTTTGATTGATTCGAGTTGAACGTTAATTCGAGTTAAATTGAACCGAGCAACAAGTGAATTAGAGCTCAATTAATGGTAGCATCCTTATTGATTTCTATTCAAATATTTTGTTGTCATCAATTTTATGTTGTTGACAATCAATTTTTTACTGAAATTTTTTTTCTTTAAACTGAGTTTAATATGAAATATCTATGAGACGTGTTTTATGTGAATTTGATTGTTTTAAATTTACGTGGACGCTAAATATGTACGGTAATTGATGTACTTGGGTTTTTGAGTTTTTAGATTGCTAATATTCGTAAGCTTTTGGGTCATTTTTTACAATTCAATGAATTGTGAATAGTATATTTTTTATTATTAAATCATAATTTACTCAAAAATATATGAATAAAAAATTATATGTTCTTAGAAATTATAATATAAATAAAAAAATAAAAAGTGTAAAGCTTGTAGCTAAGGTTATTCAAAGTTAACTCGATTTAATTCGATGATCGCCTCAAAAAAACTCAACTCGATATTAAACGATCCGAGTTTAAGCTTGTGTTGTACCTACACAACTCAGCTCGACTCGAAGTTCGTTGCTGTAAATAAGGAATAGGTTTTTTAATCATATTTATCTTAACTTTTTTTATATAAATATAGTAAAATTATAAAATATAATTATATAATTTTAAATTAAATAAATTTATGTACGATTAAATTATCTTTTATACATAATTATATTAAATTTGAGATATTTTAATTCAAAATTAAATTTCAGAATAAATTATATAAAAAAACAACATTAATATATACGAATTGAGATATCTCAAACCCGACTTAAATTGCTGGACTCTAATATTTTTTAACTTGACTCGTACTCAAAACTAAACAAGCAAAGTACTCCTCTTGTAGCAATTTTTAAAATTAAAAGCAAGTCGCCCCAACCACCGTGACCAACTGTACGTTTTGCTATACATCAACTAAATGGGCTTATTCTTTTGTTAAAATAAAAATGGGCCTCGTTCTGGCCCACTCTTTTTGAGCTAAGGTCATGCTGTAGAAGAAGCCCATTTCAACCCGCAGGTGAACACCCGGCCAACACCGCCGCCGCCGATGCTGACAACGGCGGGGCGGTCGCTGGAGCTCCGGCAGAGGCTGCCGGTCATCCTCGGCCACTTCCGTTCGGCGGCTTGGGTGGCGGCGGCGGCGTCGAGGTGGAAAAAGAAGCCCGGCGACGAGAAGACGGAGTGGTGGGCCGTCGACGGCGAGATGCACGAGGTCGGTGACAACGTCCCCCACCGAGAAAGGTTCGTGATTCCGAGGGACAACCTTCCCAATCGCCGCCGGAAGCAGATGCGGGAGCAGTTCATGCGCCGCACCCGCCTCGTGCTCAAGGAATCGGTCTGTGCTGGCCGTTTTCATGATTTTTTTTTCTTTTCCATTTTTATTGTGTCAATTTGTGCTAAATTTTTTATTTTTATGGGGATTGAAGGAGCACGAACCATGGTGTAGGAGGTACATGGAGCTATATCAAGAGCTGAGGGAGAACTGGGAGAGGTTGTATTGGGACGAGGGGTATTCGAAGAAGATTGCGGCGGATCATGCCAACTATGAATCTGCCGATGATGATGATCTTGATTTCTCGCCGTACCGGTATACTAATTGCTATCTCTGATTTTTTTTTTCTTTTTGCACTGTTCGTATGTTTCAATCCTTTTTTTCCAATGGATGATTATAATTATTTGGTGGTGTTGAACTGTTATTAAGCTGTGAGGATGCAGAGTTTTAGCTTTTTAAATTTTCTCTTCACATATAAGAAGAAGAACAATGATGTCAATGACAGTTTGATAGAAACAATGACAATTTGATAAGGCCGTTAACTTGTTGCCTTTCCACTTCTTAAGTTGCTTGAATTAGCAAAAATTGAATGAAATTTGCCAATTTGCATTTTTCGGCGGTGGTGTATGGAATCATGACCTTTGTTAGTCTGATATTCTGTTCTTTCATTATGACTGGTTGAAGTGTTTGATATCAATATCACGGTCTAGAATTTTCTGGATGCGGATTCAACGCCACCCCCCCCCCCCCCCCCTGCAACTTCCCACCAAAATTGTGCTAAGGTTTATGCAGGTTTTGTGTGAATATAGAGAAGTTTTAAACTGCGTTTGTTTACTCTACAGGAGGCGATCTCAAGGTGGTCAAGCAAGGGTACGTTTTTTAGCTCTCATGTTTTTTATATGGATGTTTGAGTGCTATAGAATCAGGTGACAACTGTAAGAGCTAAGCAAGTGTGTAACTGCTGTTTGTTAACAGCCTCAACAGCTGTTACCCCATATTGTTTTGCTGTGTCAATCAACGAGACATTGAGAATCATCATATACAAGAGTTTAAAATATTAGATTGAGAATAACTAAATGAAAGTTTGGCAGAGCAGTTTACTTCATGTGGGATGGCATTCTTGTTTTTATGTATCTGTTGTCAAGGGAATTTGAAGTTGTCTTCATAAGCTTCTTTAGCCATCGAAAGTATGTATGCATCTATATACATTGTACATATGCGGATACTTGCTGATATACTTCATAAGCTTCTTTAGCCATAGAAAGAACGTATGCATCTATATATGTTGTATGTATGCGGATACTTACTGATATACTCTGTATAGGAATGCATCTACATATAGACATACGCATGTATGAATGCCTAATAACATACATATATGTACATACAAGACTGTTTTGCCTGACATTTATTTCTTTCTGCCATTTTCTTAAATGGAATATGAATGCAGGACTTTGGATGGGATAGACAAAATGATACTACTTCATGGGAGAAATCAAACCAAATTCGTGATAAATTTGAATATGACAGGGAGAGACGTATGAGAGAAAAAGGTAACTATCTGTACTGCCTTCATTTTTGTAAGAATTTTTTGGGATTTTGAAATTGCTAGCAAGTAATTGCCTTGTGTCACAAAACAGACCAGCCATATACTTTTCTAGCTCAGCCTAAATTGCTTAGCCTGGCAACTGTTGACATGATGAAAAATGGATCTTACTGGTATTGTTTGTCCGGCTTCTTCTCTTAACATTTTATCTATTCATTCTCTTGCAGCATTTGCTCCTATGAACGGTGGTCCTACTCTCAATTCTCAGGATATGAGGAACCTGCCATTCGATACTCAGAAATTCTTTCCAGATTCTAGAGAACGAAGGTAGGAAAACAAAACAAGATAAATGACATTGTGTACATGATAATTTGCATCAAATGCTTTGGAGATGGATATCGTTGATGCTCTGGCGACGGATCCCTCTGTCAACAATGGTCTTGTCTGTCTCTTCAAAAGAAAGCTGAATTTTCTTCCTTAGCAACAAAACTTCTAGGTGAAACTGAAGTTGTTTGATTTCTCCCACCTGCTGTTCTCGCCATTGTTTGAAAGTTTCTCTTCGGGCCGTGAATTCCCTGCTCTCTTATAGATAAGACTACTAAATTTTACTTGTTTAAAGGATGTACTTATGAGGCTTTGAATCAAGAGATGAATATTTATTAGGACTTGATCTATATCCATCACTTCTTTAGAGTCCCTAAGTATATGACTTTTCATTAGGGGTGTAAACAATCAAGCCTGCTCGTGAGTTTTTTTGCGGCTCAGCTCGGTTCGGCTCGTGTTTATTAATTTTGTGCTCGAAAAAAATAATTGGCTAGAAATGGATTAGATCGTTGAACAATGAATAGAGTTTAAGCTAAAGAGTATTCGGTTTGACTTGGCTCGAAATTCGAACTCAATATGTTCAAATTCGAAAAATTATTCGGTTTGATTCAGCTCATAAACACTATTAAGGTCACATTGAATTTATATAGTGTTGGAAAGAAAATTTTGATCTTATATAAATTGAGTACGAATCAAGCATAAATATTTGTTCGGTTTGAACTTTATTTAAATTTGGCTTGAGCTCGGTAACACAAGCCAAGTTCAAACATTATGAATTTTAGACGAGTTCGGCTTGACTCGTTTATATTAAAGCTCAACTTGGCTCATTTTATATTAAGCCAAATTCAAGCATACCCCCGTTTGACTCGGTTCAGCTCGTTTGGACGCTTACTTTCCACTGTGGGTCGGGTATTGCATAAACAAAACGCATCAATTTTCTTAAATTTACTTATTAAATTTAATAAATGTAAATTCAACTGTGTAAAAATCCTGGTTATGTTAGATGGTACCTTCAAAAAAAATTTGAAGGTAATTATCTAACAAACTAAGGAGATTAATTACATTAATATGAAAAAAAATAAAAGTTGATAACTTGTTAATTTTGTATGTAAACCATATGCATCTGTATGATAAACCATATTAAATGCAAAGTTTGTCTTCTCATAATTTTGCTCACGTTAGGTTTTACAGGTACCCAACCCAACCCAACCCAATGCCCCTATATAACCCCTACTGAATTTCCTTCGCGTTCCACTGATAAAATTGGGTCAAATGAATGATGGTATACATATTTTAAATATTGAGCATCAGTCTAACTCGATATATCACATATACTCCACCTAAAATCTATATGGTTTGGGCTTTTTTATCATTTTCATTCTAACTCAGCTACTAAATTTGAAAAAATATAAAAATTCATTTTTTATTGAAAAAATAATGATATTTTGATCGAATTAAATATTAGTCATAAAAAATTATTTTTATTTTCAAATAAAATATTTTAATTTTTTAAATCATTTAAATCTTATTTGATCCATAAAAGGTCTTATCTACTCTTTTTTATTAATAAAAGGGGAATTTACCTCTAATTAAAAAAGAGATTTAACCAATCAAAATTCAATAAAAAATCAAACTATTATAATTTATTTTCTCATTCACTTAGGATATATTTTTAAAGTTAATCAGAATCTATATATAAAATATTAAATAATTAAAATTTATCTCATTATTTAATAAAAGATTATCTATAAAATTAAAATATAACTGTAGTATAAGTTACACATGGTGCGACATCTTACCTAGTTATCCTAAATTTCATATTGATTTTTGTGCAAATTTTATTTAATGGGGAAGATAGACCATCATAACTTGATGAATGCATCATGAACATGCCCAACATACAAAAAAGATTAAATTGAATTGAGAATGAAATCGCATGCTCTTTCTAAGTTCTAAATATGCCACCAAGGTGGGAAAGTTAGCCAACCAACCTCTTGTTGTATTGAGCTTCTTTGTCAAGAGAATGTCATATGTTGTTGCAGCTGTAAGTGTGATCATAAAGCAAAATGTAGCGCTCTAAGCAATTACAACTTAAAAAAGTCAAAATATATAAGCAATAAAAACCCATATAAAGAGTTGACGAGGCAACATGAGTATTGAACTTTTTCCTCTTCGCTTCTTTTTCCTTTTTTTTATCTTTCCTTTCTCTTCCTCTTTTTCTTTTCCTTTCCCTCCCTCCCTCTTTTCTTCTTTTCCCTTTCTCTCCCTCCCCCTTCTTTCTTTTCCTTCATCTCTTCTCCTAGCCGATTCCCCTTCTCCCTCCTTTTCTCTCTTGGGCATCACCCTCCCCAACCCTTCTCCTTCTTCCTCTTTCCTCCTTCCCCTTTCCTATTCTCCTTCTTCCCTCCCTTCCCTTCTCCCTCTTCCTTCCCCCTTGCTAGCCACTCCCTCCCTCATCCTTCTTTCACACAGCCAACGCCGTCATGGGCCACTGCAGCTGCTGCCACAGGCCGCTGCTACCATTGTGGGCTACTGCCGTCATTTTTCCCTCCCTTTTCCCCTTTCTTTACCCCCAATCGAGGTACACTCATTCCTCCTTTTTTTTAAAGCATAATTTATAGTTGTTTGCATATAGATCTCTGTGATTAAGCATGTAGATAGCTAAATCATCATCATATCATATAAATAGTTGCAACCAAATATGTTTCATGTACCTTAAATGTTCTTTATCATGTTTCAAAATTTTGAGGCTTACATACCCTACAAACGATTATTAGTCTTTGTCCCAAAGTTAAATACCCTATACAGTAGTTATAATAATAATAATAATAATAATAATAATAATAATAATAACAACAACAATAACAATTTTATATGCATCCAACTATATCACACACTCAACTATAGTCATTAATGATATATGAGTCTAGGGCACATGCCCAATAATAATACAATTTAATAATGTCAAATACATATCACAAAAGCATAGCACAAGGCCCTGGCCACCACCGCCACCATGAGTTGTATATCCATGAGCCTAAGTTGGCCAACGCTAGGCAACCTCACCTACATACATATAGGAAAACACATGAGTAATCAAATCAATGATCAATCGTTTAGAAATAACTACCAATATAACAACCTGGTAAATAGGTATTTAGTTACCTACGAGAAACTTAGAAACTTCAAAAAGAGCCACAAAATGTTGTAAGCAAAACATAAACATAAGCCGGTAGGTAATTTACACTTACATAGATAGCTTACATCCTCACATCTTCTATATAACACTTGCTATGATACTCGAATGATAAAGGTATAACTAGTTAAGTTAGTGCCACAAATTTTAAAAATGTATTGCACTAGGCAATACCCCATACATTTCACTACCTTAAGGTTATAGGGAGTATTAATGAAATTCATACCTCCCATACATTGCTCTCATATTCGTAAAACAAAACCCTCACATACATATAGTAGGCTTGGTTAGGGACTTGCATATAATAGTTTATGGAGCATAGCTTTCGAAAAACCATTAATAGATTTCAACATTGAAGTTTTGTTAAATTACAAAAAACTCAGCTAAATGACCTAGCATCGAAGGGATCTAATAAAATACCACTAATGTCGTTCTACGTGTAAAATATGATGAAAACCTTGCTCATAGAGCCAAATAGAGATACAACAAAAGAATCATATGGACCTAGAAAAGTGAACTCATAATCCTAAATCCGCGAGCTCACCTTATGGATCCTAACAAAAGATGAAACTTGAATCACGATCGAATTGCAATGGCACATAAAACGAGGCAAAGTCTCCACACAAGCATGGCTTAGAAAACTTAACTTAATTATCTTGCCTTAATGAAGTGTTAAACATCATTAGGTAACCTTATTTAAGATTTAAGGTTTTATGTACACTTAGTAGAAAAAAGTTCAACTTAATCAAACGGACTTAACCAAATGATTTTTTGCAAATGAGTTGAAATTTAGAAAAATGGGCCTTAACACTCTAAGGGTGTGGTAAAAAAATTACCAAGTGTTGTCCCATGAGTCAATATGGTAAACAAAGCCCGCCAATGTCGGGTTAAGGTGTTGAGCATGGTTGCATGAATCCGAATCCGAATCGGAATCGGTTTTCCAAGGAGTCGGAATCGGAATCGGAATCGGTCTGAATCGGCCAAGAATCGGTTTTTTTGAATCGGTCTAAATAAATTTAATCGGTCGTATATAATAATTTGATAATTTATAACATAAATATATAAAAATTAGATATTGGTTTTATTTTGATATTATTGTGTGTATTATAGTTTATGATATTTTTTAATATTTTTTGAATTTTTTTTAAATTATTTGGAATTAATTATTATTTTTAACTCGAGTCGGACTCGAGTCAATTTTTAATTACGAGAATGTCATCCTTCTCCCCC
>JAVDBV010059818.1:0-10532 GCA_032619315.1 Piper longum
TCGACAACTAAAAATTCCTTTCTTTGGAAAGTCCTATAAATGCTCAATGAGTTGGTGAGCATTACAGGGAAATAATGCACAAGTGACACACCTGAAGGTCGTTGCTTAAGATGACTTTTAGTGACACCAAAAATGGGCATTATTTACTTATCATTAAGTGACTAACAGACATCACCTAAAATACTATAAATGACGCCTTTAATAGTTCTCAAGTGATGCCAAACAACATCACTTAAGAATGGTAAATGTAATTTCTTTGTATTGACTATTAGTAAAGTTATATTATCTCATTAGAGACTGGTAGGGGATATTATGCCCAATTTTAGAAATTGGGGTGCTCCTGTTATCCTCTCGATAAGGGCCGTTTTAGAAAATTGCCAACCAAAATACGTTAATTCCAATATTCGAGTAAAATCTCAATAACTAATTAATTTGTACTACTTCTGAAAATTTATCCTAACAATTTTGTGTTTTTTGTAATGCACTTTCACATTCAAAACCTTACCCAGATCAAGAGATAAATGAGTCTGAAATACAAAAGATATAGCAGTGCATGGATATTATTATTGTTAGGCATGCTGGACACCTTTGCAAGAATCTTATGTGTATGTTGACTAAAGACTTAAAAAGTTATGTGAAGCTGAAGATGAGATGAAATTGCTGAAGCCTCAAGAAATAACTGATCAAGAATGGGATTGCTTCGTTCAACGTGAACCAAAACAGGATTTCAGAGTTAATATTCTAGCCATTAGAATGTTTATTATGCTCTTATATTGAGTTGTCATTTTGTTTTTTATCATACTTATATGGGGTTAAATTTATTGAAATTTTTTGTTAGTCATTTCTCATTTATATCATTTTAATTTATAATGTTTTTTTTTCTTAGAAACATATCATCCTTGACACAATTGGATTACGGTGAAAAGTGCACAGGAAAAATGAAACTTGGAAGTCACAAGATGCGAAAGAGAAAATATGTAAACAACAACACTTAAATAACCATTAATTCTATTTTTCAAGTATATTTAAAATCTACTTTATATTTGTAATGTTTGTTTTGTTTTCTTCAGGAAAAGATGTGTGCTATTATGGATGAGGCAATTGACGAGGGGATTGAGCTTCTTCCAGACCCATAAGATGTGATAGAGCAAGTGCAAGGTTCTCGGTCAAAATATTTTCGTGAAATGGGATCGGGTGCACTTACGGAGAATTCTAGAATTCGTTTATCTGCATCATATGCTTCATCAACAGTTGCATCATTACGAGCTGAAGTAGATAGGACAAGTGCCCCTTACAAAGAAGAAATTGAACCTATGCACACCAAACATGAAACTGATTTAAATGCTTTTCATAGGTCACTTTACTCCTTTCTCACATTGAGCGTTCTCCGCCATCTCCGTGATGTATACACTATAATCTTTTTAGATAATATGACAATTAACTTTTTATGATGACTTTGTAATATGTTGATGTATTTTAATCATGAGATTATTTATAATTTCTTTATAATTGAAACAGGTAAATTTTGGTTATACTTAAAAATTATTTATGTTTTTATTTAATCAAGATTTCCAGAGTATACAGGAATGTAAGGTGAAACCTTAGTCTGTATTTAAAACCACTCAACCTACCCATTTCGTGGTGATATGACATGGAATTTCACCTACACCTTATGTTCTGTCCCCATAACATCTCCTAAAAATTTGAGATCCATTAGCTCAGTATATCATGCGTTACAAATTTTCCGAACCCATTAGGTCCAACCAGCTCTAGAAACAAATTTTCCGAACCCATTAGGTCCAACCAGTTCTAGAAATGACCTAGCTAGTGCCTTCCCTTTTTGAGTTCATTCAGGCCTAAATTTATAGATTTTGGATTTGAAATTTTACGGGATTCAAGCACATGGTGTTCGCTAACACTAACATTTTTTTCATGACCATTTGGAGACTCCAAGTCCATGAACAAAATTTAGTAAGATTGGTGCATGATACAGGAACACACCTTAGTTCGACATTGGTAAGCCTTGTTTACCATGTTGACCCATGGGCCAGCATTTGATAAAATTTTCACCCAAGCCTTAAAGTGTTAAGGTCCACAGTCCAAATTTTAACGAATTTGGATATCGTTTGACCCATCCAAAAAATGAACTTGTTAAGTCTGTTAAGTATTGGACTTTTTTAACTAAGTAAACTTATAACACTAAACCCTAATTAAGTTATTTAATGAGATTAAACATGAACTTAATCAATTAATTAAATTAATTAAGTATTTTATTTGTTGTGTATGTGTTGAGGCTTTGCCTCGCTGTGCGTGCAAATGTGATCCGAGTTTGATTGGGTTCCATCTTTGTGCTAGTATATGCGGGGTGTATGCGTTGTATTATGGGTGTATGTGTATACATTTGAGGTTCATTTATTATCAAGAATTACGAGTGTGTGTGTTGTTTCATATTTTGGGCTAGTGCTCTAAATTTAGTGATGATTCATGCAGGTGTGTTAAGGGTAATTGTGTGAGGCTTAGTATTAATTTTATTATTATTATTATTATTATTATTATCACCATCATCATCATCATCATGCAAGATACTAACTTTGGGGTACTATAACAACCATCTACAGGGTGCATAAATCTCAAAGTCTTGAAAAATGATGTAGAAAAATTTCAGGTATACAAATCGTATTTAGTTGCAACTGTGTGTGTTAGAGTAATGTGAGTCACATGAGCTTATAGTTTATACCGTGTGAAGAGCCTACGTGGAGACCAGGTATTATGATATGATGCCATGACACTCGATGATGCCTCTGAGTTTGTGTGCTTAATTTTAGTTTGTGGGTATGAGGAACAAGGATCCATGATTCCTACACTGTGCATGCTAAGTTCAGTATCATCTAAAATAAGTCACCTAACTCAAAGGTAGCAACTAAGTCTGTAACTCTTCAAGCTCAATGTCTTAACTATATTGGGAGTGTTACCTTCATGTAGCTCAGTGGATCATCTGCATTATGTAAAGTCACCATCTCAGTTGCCAGGGAGGTTCTACCTCTCCCATGACTCAGAGTGCTCCTGCTTGGAGCTCCTTTAAGGTTAAGAACATTCCTATGTTAGTATAATTTAACATGCATTTTATGAAAATTTAGTAAGGTACGTCTTAAACCTCATTGAGGTTTGAGATCCTCTTCTATACAGTTTGTATGATAGTAGCCCAACTGGAAAAATCGTAAAAGAAAAATTAATTACATTGTCCCAAATGTAAAAATCGTAAAAAAAACAAATTAATTACATTGTTTTATATGGATGGACTAGGTCTGGGAAGGATAGGACGTTGGAGGATATTTTGGTTACGATGTGAGATTTTAAGGGAGTTGGGTAACATCTCTATCCGGTTAAATCTTTGTGATGGGCGTCTTCGCCACCATAGCCGTTGTACTCCTCTTCATCAACATTGTCAACTTCCTTATCCTCCCCACTTAGGTACTTTCTTCCTTCTCTTGGTTCTTTCTTTCGCTTTGGATTTCTTTCATGCACATCTCTGTTTTCTTTGTTGACAATCTGTTTAGTGCATAATACTCGTTGGTTGTTGGGGCAGTAGGTTTTAGAATCGTCTGGTAGGGGAGTTCTGGTTTTGGCCAGTTCACGACCTTTTTCCATACGATAGTTGAGGGTATTCTCATGGGCATGTCATCTTTAGTTACCCCTTTTGCCTTTCATGCATTCATGATATTGGTAACAGGATGGCTGTTATGAGAGTTCGGGGGTATGATATGATTGCATGTGCAAGTTGGGAGGGCTATCTTGCTCCTTCACCTCTTCTTCTTCACTTCTCTCCCTCACCGATGCTATCTTCCTCGTCCTCCCCTCTTGCTCTTGCTCTCGCTCAGTATAGATCCCTCCTCCTTATCTTCTTTCTTTTTTTTCTTTTCCCTTTTCACGCATGTAGAGGAGTAGGTTGGGTGTAATTGATTGTTCACGATATGTGGGTATGATTCATGTGCTGGCTGGGTTTTTTTTTAAGTTCGCCTCAATTACCGTCCACGGGTAATCGTTCATAAGTAGCCAAGTTTTAATGCTCGTGGTTGTCCAATTTTTGTGGTCTCTTCATTGCTTAAGGGTCTATTTATGATGGACTTGATCGCTGCTATTATCATTTTTTTTTATTGTTATCAGTTCGTTACTGTTTTGCTGATGTAATTAATTACAGTTAGTATTCATTCGCGCTACTGTTAATTCATGATTGTTGTTAAATTATGATTTGTATTGTAGATTAACTCTTGTGGTCAACAAATTAATGAATTACATCCAAATCTATAGATATAGCTGTTTATAATTGCTTAAAGTAACAAAGAAGGTGTCTTTAATATTTAGCGTATTAATACGCGTAGGTAATCATGGGGTGGTTAATTATTAACTAATTTTTAACTATGATTAGTCACTGTTTGATTAAGTAAAACACTGTTAATCCTTGTATGATATAGTTGATATTATTTTTTATTAAATACCATTAATTAATAAATTAATATGACATTTTTACGTGATTTATAAGATAAATAAGTACCTTTGCCATGTTTAGAAATTAATATTATGTAATGGTGATAATAACACACCAACGATGACAGAATTATTATTAAACTATTTTCAAGTATGATTAAGATAATAATATGGGTTGTTAAACTATAATAGTGTGATAATCACAAGCGTTGAATCTAAATAGCATAATGAAAATAAATAAAGTTTGATCTTTTATTTAGTTGAATAATTTAAAATAATTCTATTAGTAGTGTCATTGAATGAGGATAATACAAATTATTTTAAATAGTTTAATAGAACGACTTAATTAATTGCCAGTTAAATATTCAAAATTTGTAAAAGGTTAATAAATTATTATAGGCATACCTAAGTTTTTATTAAAGGAATAACTACCTGTTGCTAACTAATTTAGTGTTAACGAGTAATATTAATGAAAAGTTTAAATGATAACTTTAATCACTAAGACGAAAATTGTAATAAGATTTCCTTAGGTTAAGTAATTAATATGTTGAAGCTAAAATATACAATAGTAATGAAAATATACTAGTATGTTGGATATTGAAGTTTAATATTGTTGAATGTTGTATGCTTTTATGTTGCCAAGTTTTAATAATGATATACTTAAGTCATTTATTTGCATGTATTTCTACTTGAATAAAATTACAGTTATGTATAATATTATTGTCTCGTTCAGATTAGGATTGTCGGTCGCGATTGTGAGTTCATTTGCGAACTATCTAGGTTCGTATAATTCTACTTGAAACGTCATATATTCCTTTTAGTAACCCTGGTCGGCCTAAGCCCAGATTCGACTACCATGCACTGAGTGCAACCGAGGTTAAGGAATTGACTCAGATCGACACGAGCCCACACTTTTAAAATTACTTGGAGATAAAATACCCACCCTCATGCCGAAAAGTGGTGACAGGGCGCAATGGCGCAAGATGACTCATTATATACTTGTGATACCGAGAGGGTGAGTCAATAATAAATATCCGTCACTACAGGCTGTGGGTCACGTAGTGTGTGTGCGCATACATGAGATTGTAGCTGGATGGGGCAGCCACCCCTCCCGGCATAATAAGAGCTTAGCATAGGCTCATAATCATTAAAAAACTCAAATTTAGATGTTGGGGAAGATATTAACTTGTTTCTTGTAATTATATTACTAAGTATTTTTATCATTAACGTGGAATTGCCTCTGCAGGTGAGCAGCTTTGAACTGAGGATTAAAAGTGTGGTTGGTGGTTCTTTTAGCAACCTACCTGTGAATTGATAAATAAAATTGGACTTCATTTTATACTCTTTGTGTTATAAATGTGACTATGGGAAATGGTCGGAGGCTGTGGGACTTTGTGTTGGCGTAGTTAATTTATCTTATGTATTTTTGCATGTTATCATAACATGATTTATTTTTATGATTAGTAAAATTTTAGAATTATTTGTTATGTTATGATTCATGTGCTTTAATTTTATTTTTTTATTTTGTATAATTTTGGGTGACCTCGGCCGGCTAAGGTGGGTCGTTACACCAACGAATAGCTTTCAGAATTATAACATCGCACTTCAGTCCACCCTTGGACCGAAAAATGAGGTGCTACAATTACCCAAAGCTTAGCTTTATGACCTTACAAGTAAAGACAGTAAGACTTTGCAAAAAAAAAAATTGATTTTTTCAAACACCTTGAGAGGTTCTTTATTTATTTATTTTTTCTCGAAGTAGTTAAATGCCAATAATTTCTATCTCACAAACTTTTTTAAAAAAATGTAGAATGTTGCAAATGTGCCCCTCACATGTAAAGAAGTTATTCCTATTGAGCTGTTTTTTGTTAAATTCAGTAGAAGTTGTTTATGAGGCCATGAAATGCCAACCTGAGGAGGAACATTACTTAGTGCCAAAATGAATAGGAAAGGGATGAATGGATGTGTGGAACAACCTAATAAGAAGCAACATGCAATGACATAACATGAGAACACTCAACACACAACAATAGCAAAAAATATAAACATATAAAAGGGAATAAATACATTAAAGTAACTGTTGTAGCTAAAATTTGAATGTCTCATATAGAGATTTGATTACATATCTGATCTGCGGCTACAAAAACTGGTTAGAGCATAGATCACACTATATCAAATAATTACATGAACACACATGAAAATCAGACAAAAGAGCAAAAGAAAACAACGGCAAGCTAAACACACTTGTGTGTGGCAAATATTTGTCCTTCCACTAAAGCTGACCCAACACACATGAACAAAACCTACATATAATAGGGAAAAAAAGCAATAAATGTCACTAGCCAGAAAAATTACTATACAAACAAACATTCAAGTGGCATCTGACTTCCACAAGGAAGGAACGATCAATGTACATCTCCACGGGAACACTCAAAGGACATATACTAAGGAGGCATCAAGCTACAGACAAGATAGCATCCTGAAATGAATTGGTATTGTGCCACTCTCGACAAATGTCTCTTTTGTCAATATCATATAACTGGTTTTACTTTAGGAAAAAAACACATATCCTAAGCCCTATCCAAACCTCCATATAATTCCTAGCCTATAATGCAAAGGCCGAGTACTCTCAGGCAGTCGTTTTCAATACCCATTGATACCACAAGTCTAGACAAGCGTTGTACACAATAATACCCATCTACCCCACATCTCCCCATGTCTGAGAAAGTTTGGAACAACCCTCTCACTAATTCAGAGTCCAGTGCGACCTGCATATGTGCCGCTCATGATATATGCAAGGTCAAATCTACCAATTCTCAGATCATTGAAATCTGATGAAAACTATATATTGGGTAGGGAAACGAATCATATAAGCAGGACTTAAGGCAACATGAGGTGAAACTAAGTTCAAAAATAACAGGAGGGATCTCATCATTGAGGGTTATTTGCCACAGAAGTAAAATACGTCTAGATAGCCTATGTTAAGTGGGGTCAAATAAAATAATCACTTAACACGTCTTATGATTTGTAAATCAAAACTACGTTAGGGAAGAATGATAGTCCTAACGGATCTGAGGTCTAGGCTCCAAGTGTGACAACATGTCTATGGCGTGTTCGGACTCAAGAACCCATTGACAATTCTATATGATGCATGGCCGTAGTGTTCACATCAACAATAACATCAACTTTAAAAAAAACAATGCAAAATATATCAACAAACAAACACTTAGCACACAAATCGAGGAGATAAATAAATAAAATGAAAATAAGGAAAATAAGGAAAAGAACAATAAATAAAACAATAAATACACAAGTAAACATTGCGACAATAATAATGACAAACTAAGCTCATGTGAGAACAAATAGATAAATAAATAATGAATAATAATCAAATAAACATTTATTTAATACACATTGAAATAAATAAACTCAAGAATCAATAGATTACTAAAAATGAATAAAAATAAATAATATAGTAATCATGAATAATAATAATAATAATAATAATAATAATAATAATAATATGAACATAATACTCTATAAGTATGCAACTAAACACAAATAAATAACAGCTCATACACGAGTGAGTAAGTCAGTAAATAAATAAATAGTTACATATATAGGTAATTAGTGAGTTAATGATTAATCATGAATAATACTAATATAAATATCAAATATATGAATATACAAGTAAGCGTGGATAAATAATAACATGAGCACGATCAATGAATAAATAAATAAATAATAATAAGTAAATATAATATTATAAACATAAATAAAATAATATATATATGAGTAAATACATCATCGATAGTAATAAATAATCAAACAGGCATGTATCATGTACGACAAATATATAAATAATAAGAAGTAAATAATAATAATAAATAAATAAATAAATAAATAATTAATAAAGAAATCAAAATACTAATAACATCAAAATATGCCAAATCATGTGCATATGTATCTAAACTAATATAGGGAGCGTCAAATTACCGAAAAAGATCGAAAAACGAGCAAAAAATAAAATAGGGTTGCTAAGTCAACTAGGATGAGTCAGATAGAGTTGACTCGGTTTGAGCCAACTCTTCGGTTGGGCTAGGCTGGCTGGGCTTGACACAGACATAAACATAGGCGTAAACAGGGTTGAACAGGTCTGGGTGGACATAAATTGGTTGGGGGTGCCCGTCACTGGAAAATGACAACGACAACAAGGCATGAGTCGCCGCCGGTTTGGATCGACTAGAGACGATAACTTGTGAGCATTTGGCGTTTAGCTCAACTCGACTCGTCTTGAAACTGGACATTTAAATGCTTGAGCTCTAACTCAAATCCTATAAGTTGAGTTTGAGTACGACAATGTTTGATTCAACTTGACTCGGTTATAACTCGAACTCAACTTGTAATCGACTCGTATCTAGACTCAAATTCGAATGGATAATATAATATAATAATATATATAATATCACTTACCTACTTAAAACACATTTAAAATTATAGATAAATCTTATTATTGACTATTAATATAAACAAAGAATAAAAACCAATTTTAATTAACATGAGTCTCCTACGTGCAAAAAATCTCAGCCAGAATAATTTAATTATTTATCATAACTTGATTAACTAAAGTCGTAAGGTTAACAAATTGTACATGATATGACTTATATAAACATGGATAAGATAGCCAAAAGATTTACAGTTCATTACGAAGATAAAATACATATATAAAAAAACGTATATAAAAATATCACACCTCTAATCTTCCTACATGATTCGGCATCCATCAATAAGCCCATGTGTAAAACACAGAACTCGAGTTAGAGTTTTACATTAGCGAACTAGTCGGTTCAACTATTAGTTTGGGTTGAGTTAATTTTGTGAACCGCTTGCTTAACTAAGGCCAGCCGTCGGTTATGAGCGATGAGGGTTAAGTGTACCTTAGTATATGATGATAATGTCGAAAACATGATGAAAAATAAGTTATTAGAGTATATGAAAATATGCAAATACTTTTTTATATGTATATAATCGTAAAATTATTTTTATGCGTTATAGGGCAATTAGAGTGGGTTATTAGTTATATTATATGATATTGTAGTGTTATGATGTGTATCATATTTTATGAGATTTTTTCATATTTTTTAAGAATAGTTTTTGGATTTATTATAAGTTAGTTATTATTTTTTATCAGAGTCAGAATCGAGTAAACTTTTATTTATGATATTGCCACCAACCCATTCCTCCTCCCCCTGCGACAATTCTCGTTACCCTAAACCCTCGACTCCGCCCTCCTTGTCCATCGCCAATGCCGCCTCTGGCAGCCGCACCACCGTCGATTGATGCCGCCGATCACCACCATAACATCGCCGATCATTTCCCTAGTCGTTTGGACATCGTGCCGTCTGTGACCCAATGAAGATGCCACGACCGCACCGCACTCCCGTCACCGATCCTGCCTCCAATGACCGTGGCTGCCACCATCCAGTCACTTCCTTGACGTCGCCAACCCTCCTATGACCTTCCCCAACCAGAGTGGAGCCCAGCGCCGCCCATCCTGGTGGGATCTCGTGTAAAACCCGTGATTCGAGTCACGGTTTTATAGTCGGTAGCCGATCGGTTCAAGTTGAGTGTATTTTAGAACACGTGTACGGAGCCGATGCCGGTCACATGTATGAGCTATGAGGGTAATGTGTAGCGAGGATGTGATGATAATGAGATGAATGAGCAGAGAATGAGTTATCAGAATGCATGAGAGCATACAGTTGACGATTTTAGATTTTTTTCATTTTGTGACAGTAGAAATAGTTTTAGGCCGTTTACCGCGTTAGGATGCGTTATGGGATAGTTTGGGTGGTTTATTAGTTATAGAGCATGTCATTTGGATGTTGTATGTTTTATTTTATTTTATAGGATTTTTCTTGATTTTTTTAGGATTTATTACGCGTTAGTTATTATTTTTGACTCGAGGCGGACTCGAGTCAAGTTTTATTTACAAGTTTGCCACCCAACTATTTCTTTCTCTTCCTCGACACCTCCCCCACCCAAAC
>JAVDBV010059819.1:0-19089 GCA_032619315.1 Piper longum
TGATATTAGTTATTTTCCAGACCGGTAACGCTCGTTACTGATGGTTTTGTACTATATGTAGGTGACGACTATGAGATGGAAGTGCCAGCCTGGACGGAGGAGCAATGAGGTCTTTCGCACACGCACATGTATTCGGTGACTGAATGTTTAATATTCTGTTTATACTTTTATTATATTTGAACTGATGTGAGGTAGTGAAAAGCATGATAGTATGATTGAATGCTAAGATATAAGTCCATGATGTGAATAATGAATAGAGGGCATAGGTGGTCTTCATCTTAAGACGGCGAGAGTATATCCGGGTCGGCTTAACCGAATCTAGTAGATTATCGAACGGTTCGGTCGCCAGTAGCATTTCCGGGTCGGTTCAAGGGTGAGCCGAGTCGGGGTGTTACAGTCTGTAGAGGACATAGCTTATGATTTAGTTGCGTCGACTCCTACTAGAGATGTGAACACCACTAGTGAGTGTGTGCAAGGTGTCGCTATTGTTATCCAGTAGCGCATCCTTTCCACTAATTTCACATTTTTGCCAATGTGGGAGTTTGACACAATATTCAGTTAGATTGGATGACAGGCCACTGGGCGTTGATTGATTGCCAGAAGAATAAGGTTGTTCTTATACGAAAGAGGAATGCAAGGATTACATTCTAGGTTAGGGGTAGAGACAGAGGAGGATGTCTGATATCCTATCAGCGGACTAATAGATTGATAGACAAAGGTGGTGAATTCTTCCTTGCCACCATGGTGGCTATACCAGATCACATAGCACCAGAGTCGGCAAGGATTCCAGTAGTTAGTGAGTTTGCAGATGTCTTCCCAGATGAAGTGCTTAGACTACAACCTGCTAGAGAGGTGGAGTTCGATATTGATTTGATCCTTGGTACTATGCCTACGTCTAGGGCACAATATCGAATGGCATCACTTGAGCTTAGGGAGCTCAAGACTCGATTGCAGGAGCTATTGGAGCAGGGCTTCATCAGACTGAGTGTCTCACCTTTGGGCGCTCTGGTCCTCTTGGAGAAGAAGAAGGATGGCAGCATGAGACTGTGCATCGACTACAGAATGCTCAACCAGGTTACGGTGAAGAACCATTATCCGCTCCCGCTGATAGATGATTTGTTTGATCAACTTGGAGGAGCTGTTGCGTATTCGAAAATTGATCTTCTATCAGGCTAGCATCAGTTGAGGATACGAGAGGAGGATGTACCGAAGACTACTTTTAGGGCTCGGTATGGGCACTACGAGTTCTTTGTCATGCCTTTTGGGCTGATAAACTCACTGGCAACTTTCGTGGATCTCATGAACTGGGTGTTCCAGCCATACTTGAACCAATTTGTTATTGTATTTGTAGATGACATTCTGATTTACTCGAGGTCAAGAGAGGAGCATGAGACACACTTGAGATTTGCTTTGTGGACCCTATGGGAGCACCGCCTGTATGCAAAGATCTCCAAGTGTGAATTTTGGCTGTCTGAGGTTGTCTTTTTGGGACATGTAGTATTAGCGGCTGGAATTGTAGTGGATCCAGCCAAGGCCGAGGTAGTAATAAGATGTGAATGACCTACAATTGTTACAGAGATACGGAGTTTTCTGGGATTGGCTGGTTATTATCGGAGGCTCATACAAGGTTTCTCTTCTCTGGTAGCCTCTCTTACACAACTGACAAGGAAGGAGGAGCGCTTCGTGTGAACCAACGCTTGTGAGCGGAGTTTCCAAACTCTAAAGGAGAAACTCACTACCCCACCAGTGTTGAGTTTACCAGATGGCCATGATGATTTTGTAGTATATAGTGATGCCTCTAGTGTAGGGCTTGGTTGTGTGGAGATAGGCAGAGTGATAGCCTATTCTTCCCGACAGTTGAAAGTGCATGAACAAAACTACCCCACACGCGACTTAGAGCTTGCAGTGGCCGTTTTTCACTATGCATATGGAGATGCTATCGGTCTGGAGAGTCCTTCCAGCTCTTTACCAATCATAAGAGCTTGAAGTACATCTTCACGCAGAAGAATCTAAATAGTAGGCAGCACACGTGGTCGGAGTTCCTAGCAGATTATGATATTAACTTTGGCTACCATCTAGGTAAGGCAAATGTAGTTGCAGATGCCTCAAGTAGGAGGCCAATAGTATGTGGAGCCATATTAGCACCTATGAGTATATAGTACGAGGACCAGAGAGAGGATGTAGCCGACCGACACCTTGTGGAAGTATTAGTGAGGTTGATGATTAGTCTGACTATGACAGACCGTGTCAGATAGGCACAAACAGTTGATCAATTGCTAGAGCAGTGGTTCCTTCAAGAACTCATTTTGGGTTGGTTAGAGAGGTGGACGGTTTGTACCAGAAGAGAGGATGGTTATATGTGCCAGATGCTACAGAGTTTCTCGAATTGTGTAAGGACATTCTTCATGAGGCCCATTACTTGAGGTTCACGGTGCACCCAGGATCTGTGAAGATGTATTACGACTTGTGCTGATCTTATTGGTGGCTAGGTTTCAAGAAGGACATCTTTGACACTGTGTCATGATGTCTTTTTTGTCAGTAGGTCAAGATTGAGCACCAAAAACCAGGTGGTTTGTTGCAGCCATTACCACCGCCGGAGTGGAAGTGGGATTGCATCATGTATGACTTTGTCACACATCTACCCCCTTCCAGGCGATAGATGGATACAAAATGGGTTGTTGTCGATAGGTTGATGAAATCGGCGTACATTATAATGATTCGTATGACCTATCTTGTGTCTACGTTGGCTAGATTATATTGGGACCAAATTGTCGGACTCCACGTAGTTCCTAGGGAGATTGTATCAGATAGGGACCCAAGGTTCACCTCTTCCTTTTGGAGATCTTTCCGTTGAGAACTTGGGACGGAGACTATGTTTTGGTTGAATGCTATTGTATGTTTTATGTTGTGTATTGTAGCATGTTTATGTATTTGTAACCCTTAGGAAAGTTCGGGGTAGAATTTTTCTAAGTGGGGGAGGTTGTAAAACCCAGGCTGTCTGCCCATGGGTTTTTATAGCCAGTTTGGTTGTTACCTAAATCTGAGCCTTCTTACTGTGGTTCATATATTATATGCTTTAGGTTGCCCAGTCTTAGCCACCTTCAACATTCGGTACACATGTTAGGGTGTGGCACGCCCGACTTTATAATGTTTGGTCCAATTTAATCATATATAGTTAGATGTTAGGAGTGTGTCCTTCACATGTGTTTTGTGTGTTTCTATGTGTTTGATATCCTTTTGGACCGTCCTAACCCCTTTTCTGACATGCAGTACACTTCCCAATGTGGGCTCGATTGCTTTCGGGTGAAAACCCTAAGTTTTTGGGTTTTGAGATAACCTAACTCATAAATTTTTAGCTAACCCAACCCACACTTCTTTAGCTAACCCAACCTATACATCTATAGGTATGACACCCATACTCATATAAGTATGACACGCATACTCTATAGAGATGGCACTTGTACCTCTATAGATATGACACATACCTCTATAGGTATGGAACCTATGCCTCTATAGGTATGGAACCTATACCTCCATAGGTATGTCACCCATACCTCTATGACATCACCAAGCCAACCCATAACTCTTTAGGTATGGTACCCATGCCTTTGACATCACCAAACCAACCACCCTTCTTCTATAAAGTCCACCCAAGGTTGCGAGGAACGTGGAGGGGGTCGCTTGGAGCTCCAAAGAGGAAGATGGAGGTCAAGGAGAGTAGAAGAAAGTGGTTGGTGGTGGAAAGAGAAATGGTGAGAAGGTGAGGGAAAGTGGTTACCATGCCATAGAATTTGCATGTATAAGGGTAAAAAGTGAGGAAAGTTGGCGACTTGGACTATTATGGTGATATAAGTTCTCCGTTCACTAATGTTTACTCTCTGAACTTGTAGGATCTATTGATGCACAACATGCCATATTTTTCATGGTAATTTTATAAGTTCATGGTAAAATTTTAATCCTAATAGCATCAATAAATTATCATGAACATAACCCATAAGTACGACTTGTACTTCCTATGTGTTTATGACTATGAGTATGATCTGTAATTTTGTTATATTTAAAAATCCTCTAGATATGTTGAATAGGTGTTTACCAAGATAGTGTAAAGATGCTGGGTGAAAACCCTAGTTTTTCAATCCAGTTTGAAATTATCTTAAAATAGGTTAAACGTATTGGATTTTGGTAAAACTTTGTCCACACCTTACCCTATGTCACAGTAGTGGTGTGACAAATTTTGAAACCATTTGAGTAGGTTCCCAATTTTATTTCTGAATTTAAAATTCGATAAGGTCCAGATAGCTCTAGAAACACATAGTAAAATCTACTTAGTCCCATCTACAAAGTAAATTTGGACAAAATCTTACTGGACTCAATATCATTGTACTAGCTAACTAGGCCCACTGACCTAAGCCCATTTCAAGTCCTCTAGCCCATAAACCAACCGTTACAAAATTGGTGCACAGTTAAGGAACACTGCTCATGCACCTTGGGGTCGAATTTAATGTGCATTATTTCTCTTGATTGGCCCATGGGCCAGCCATTGTTAAATTTACATATGAACCTTACAGTGTAAGGGACAACCCATCTAAAGTTCAGCCCATCTAGATATTTTGGGCCTGTCTGAAAAATCATATGATAAGCCCACTCGATTAAAAAAATTATAGAATTAATTAAATCTTACTAAGTAAACATAGAACCAAAACCTTAATTAAATTACCTAATGAGGTTTAACACTTCACTTTTGACCTAATTAAGAGAATTAGGAGATGTTAAGTGTTGGGCTAGTGTGAAGGCTTTGCCTCGTTTGCGTGCCAATGTGACCCGATTCTTATTCGGTTCCATCTCCATACTAGGTATCACGGGTGAGCTCACTAACTAGAATACGGAACTCTACTCACACAGGTCTGTAGGACTCTCCTTTGCTTGATCTCTGCTTGACTCCTTGTGTGTCGAGTTTAATCGTGTTTTAGACATAGGATGACATCGGCAGTGTTTTATTTGATCCCTCCAATGTCAGGCCATTTAGTCGTATTTCCTACACATGTTTAATAAAACTAGAAGGATGAGACCCATTGTTTGTTTTCGAATTGAAGCCCTAGAAATATATGATGTATGCCTCTTCCCTAAGCCTAATATATAAGTATGCACAATTTTATTAATTTCACGAATAAGATATTGAGCGGTATGGAGATATGTATGGATCGCACTAGTATTCCTTCAAACCCTGATGTAGTGCGGTGCATGAGGGTACTGCGTAATGCAGCACATTTCCGAAATTTGTGACACTAACTTAATTGTTCCTTTTGCCACTTGAGTACCGTCATGGGTGATATAGAAGATGTGAGGGCGTAAGTATTGTATGTATGAATATGATTATGAGCCATGCATGCGAGCCGTCACTTGCTTAAGTATGTTTGTTTACCGCCCAATGTGAGGCACTCTTGAAGTTTCATAAATTTTTGTGAGTAATAGAATACCCATTTGCCACCTTGCTATTTTACCACTAGGTATTCAGACCCATCTCTCATTTTTTGTCTTTGTAGATATGACTCGAGGTTGATGGCCATGTCACGGGTTAGATTCACTTTGATTTGGATCACATGGTAGAGGTAGCAGTAGTAGCCAATCTTATAGTCTCTTAGATGAGGCAGTCGATTCGAAGCTGGATGACCATGCTCCTACACCTCTATTAAGTGATGATGCAAATCGAGTAGCTCAGCTTGATGGTGACCCTACTGAGCTTAATTAAAAAATTTTGTCTTCATGTTCTAATCTTGTGCTTCTCATAGACTTTTTGCTTCAAAAATGCCCAGACAAATTAGTATTGCATTGAAGGGCAGGTTTATTGGAACATACCCAAGGTGGAGTGATGTTGTTCCAGAGATCAAGGACTTTTAGTGTTGAGAGTGAATGGTAAATAATATATCATGTACTTAACAATTTTTTAAAAATTTAGAGTGCATTACCTTGTAATCATTTATTTCGCGTGAATTTAGGCCAAATATACATAGAGGACTGAGGATGAACCGTGGGCGACAAATGCATTCTTTGGGGTTGCACCAAAATTATAAAAGGGTATGTTGAAACATGTGAGAGATATAGAGTACTGGAGTTGGTGGACAAAGGTGATCATGATTGCACAGAGGAAGGCTGACAAAATTGGCTTCTGCAATCTATTTGGAAGAGGCTCATACGTCGTCACTGGGCTACAGATAAACTCAATGAGCTTTCCGAGAAGAAAAAGAAAAATTAGCTGATGAAAAAAGATGATCATTTAACCTATAATGTTGGGGGATCAGTCAACATAGAAATACATGAATAAACTAGTATATACAATATTACATTTTTTAGATATATTTTCATATTTGGTTTTAGTTTTTTTAATTGCTTTGCAAATTTAGGAGAAGAGATGGGTGAGCATGTACCATGGACAATATTGTTTGATCACACACATCGTGAAGAGATAGGGAGGGTCCATATGAAGACTTAGTATTCATACTGGTTATATTGATAATTATTCGTGGTGGATTAAGTTTTTTTAATTAAATTGATAGGTAGGATACTTGATCATAGGTTGTGTTTTGGTGAGTTTTTATGTTTAACTTTATTTCAATTCCTTAAACTTGATAAAATCCATCGGTCTTTTTATTTTATAAATAATGGTTATATGTTTCGAGGACGTTTAAGACAAATGAAATGGTTATTTGTTTTGGTGAGTTTTAAGACTAGTGAAGTGGTTTCAAAGAATGATTAATTATGTTGCTAAAGTTACTCTTCAAATGAAATGCTCTTGGAAGATGACAAACTTATCTCATAGTTATAGATAATCTTAATCTTGTCGGTATTGATTGTATTATTTTTATTTAATCAGCTCGATATGATGACGTCTGACGAGTTTATGATCGACTCAAATAAATTTTGGTGTTGGTTTTTGGAACAAATGTGAGTGCTTTTACAGGTGGTGAAGATCTCATACTTATAGGAAAGTTCTGTCCAATAATGTTTTGAATTTATGCTCTCTAGGAAAGTTCTGTCCAATAATGTTTTGAATTTATGCTCCCCTTGTGTGACCTATCATATTGTGATCATGAATTGGAAGAATTTGTGATTCTAATCGACGCGGATAAGCTATAATTTCGATTATTTTAGTTTGTGTTTGAGTTTTACAGGTTGTGAAGACCTCATACTTACGAGAAAATTCTATCCAATTTTACATTTGCATTCAAAGTATTAATGTTCTGTGAAGTAATGCTCTCCTCGTGTGAATTGTTACATTGTGATAGTGAATTGAGTGAAGTTGTGATTCTAATTAACGTTGAAAAGCTGTTATTTTGATTATTTTAGTATGTGATTGAGCTTTTACAAGTGATGAAGACCTCATGCTTATGAGAAAGTTTTGTCCAATTTTACATTTGTATTCAAAGCATTAATATTGTGAAGTTATGCTCTCCTGGTGTGAATTGTAACATTATGATCATGAATTAGACGAAGTTGTGATTCTAATTGAAGCTGATGAGTTGTATTTTGAATTATTTTAGTTTGTGATTGAAATTTACAGGTGGTTAAGACCTTATACTTATGGGCATGGTATGTCAAAATTTATATTTGCGTTCCAAGTATTACTTTTAAATTGAGTTTGGTTTAACTTAGACAATTTGTTTGGCTTTCAAGATGTTATTCTAATTGTAGTTGATGAGTTGTAGTCTTGATTATTTTTATTTTTGAAGCGTTGGAAATGATTAGACAATGATGTTTTGACTGTTATCTAAATTTCTAATTACGTTTTTGTGATAATAAAAGATATATTGATTTGTAATCTATCAGGCTAGATACCCTGAGTGGCTTGAGACTACTTATGATACCGACCTTTTTCCCAGCCACATGTAGATGCCTTCCTCTTTGCAACAGAAGCCAAATAAGGGCGGTATAATAGATTGGGTTTTGCTCTTATTGCAGTTCGCCATCTTCATCCGCAAACTTCATCACGGCGGTTCTACTCCATCCGATAATTTCAGCTCTGGTTCTAGTCCGCTCAATTGACACCTCACCTAGATCAGCGGTTGATTCATTGGATTGAGGAGTTAGAGATCTGTGAGGAGGACAGAATTAGGCAAGACGTAGAGACACAGCGTAGGACTGAGGCAGGAGTGGCGATGAGGGAGGAGGAGATGTTACAGACATTTGCTACTTTAGGCTCCTCAGTTGTTCCTATGTATATCCAAAAGGCTATGCATGCCGCCATGCAGATGGAGATGATGAGATTGTGATAGGAGATCACAACCGAGGCTGAGTAGAGGGAATCACGAATGAAAGAGGGGCCAAAGATAGGGATCCTCAAATGAAAGAGATGCTTGACAAGACGGAGTGCCGCGCGAGATATGAGTGGGCTAGGACGCTGATAGAGAAGACGATACCCTACTTTGTCAAATGCTTATTCTACTTAAAGACGCTCGTCATGGCCCTGACCAACCATCTACATCGCACCCTGATCAACATGATGATCCACCTCATTGAGGGTGTTGTATTGAATGATATATTTGATATATTGCACATCTTGATGTATTTGATATTTGATTTTTATAGTGTTTTATATGGTTATGTGATATTTAGAAATATTTGACAATGATTGTCATGTTTTTAGTTATTTCATTATATGTATCAGGGGTTTCCAATCTACATGATAATTTACTTTTGGTTATTTTTTAAAACTTTTCAACGTATTTGTGACAGGGTTGCAACCGATTTGCAATCCGACTAGCAGTTGCAAATATTTGCAAACCAACCTGTCATCGAATTTGCAGCTCCATTTGTGGCTTGGATATGCGGTGCAAATTTTTTGCAGCTGGATATGTGGTTGAAAAATTGAAACCAAAGAGCGACAAAGTTTTTCGAGCTTCAATAACTGCGACCGAGTGCATATGATATGAGGTCGGAAAATTAATTAGCAACCACGTTTTCTGCAACTGGACAAGCCGGTTCCAAATCTAGACTAAAAAGTTACTAGCAATGGGATTTCTGAGCTTCACCTCTGAGACACGTGATCGTTGAAGATAATTTTTTTACTAGTGACTCGTTAAAATTGATAATTACATAATCTATATTACTTAAAAATATTTATTTAATTTGTCTTTATAAAAAAATATTGATTTTCCTAATCTAAAAAAATTAAATATTTTGGTAATATTTATGACATGACTTGAAAAATTAATTACTAAATCAGTAAATAAATAATTATTTATAAAGTTTAACTCAGAAAAACCCTGCACACAAGTTGATTCAAAGAGTGTTTGGAGCAAAAAAATGAGTTTTTAAAATTCCTTTCAATCCCACACTCCTATTGTGGTATACAGTTTAATCGAAATTATTAAATAAGCTAATGAAGTTTTTTAGTGAAAAATTTATAATTTAAACAATTTCGTAGTATGTATAGGAAATTAATTATCAATAATGTCAATAGAAAATAGCTTCAGCCTATCTAATGGAGATCTATAATTTGACTACAAGAAATATCATCTATTATTATCTTATATCTTATTAGGATCAACATCTTTTATGTTTATCTTATATCTGTCTCTAAATCCATTGCTTTATAAACATACAGGGTGTAAAGTAGGCGGATACATTTATCATGGCGTAGTTGTAGACCCTCTTGCTTAGTTTTTTTACCATTTCCGACTCTACTTTTTATGCATATAGGCTAAATTAAGCAAGACTTATTAAAAAAGAAGTAAAGTAGAGGTACAGTTCATATAAGATTAATAAAGTATAACTCAACTTAATTTTTTCCTTTACACAATCATATAGTAGTAGTAGATCTGTTGTCAAACACCCAAAAATAATGCATAAAAATAATCATAATAAAAAAATGATAAAGTAACTGCCATGATGTGATAACTAAAAGAAAATGAACTTCAGACGTCTAAGCAACAGTAACTCCTGAGATCTAGGGGAAAAAAAATCATGGTAGTGGGATAAATATTTTGTCAATTTCACTAACACAGATTTCACCATGTGTTTATTGCATTCGGCAAACTGTCAATTCATTTCTAACAAATATTCTGACGTACTTTTCAAAGAAACAAAGTATATCGAAATAAAGAAGTTTTCAACCGTTCATGAGTACTACCGAAAGAACTCTCTCACAAAAATAGATTTAAGTATTGTGTATTGATCTATACCAGCACATATTTGGACTATACGCATAAACACACAAAAGAAACATCATTTGTCAATAGTAGAACCAACAACTGGTCAAAGCCACAAAATGCGACGAGGAAAGATCTACAATAAAGGCTCCTCATGCGTGAAAATCTGCAGCAAACAACAAAATTAAAAAGAAGAAAAATATCAATTGATAAAAATAAAGAGTTTGATACTTTCCTTAATAAAGCCAAACATAGTTGAAAGATATGAGGAATCTTTTTAAGACGAATTACTAGTACTGAAAAATTCAATAACCAAAATCTTATTCAAAGATCTGCCATTTGCTAAAGAGTAAACATACATGTACACTTAACCATTGTCAGAACAGGATTTACAAGAAAAATTCAAAACCAAAGAAATCGCTATTGGCCCGGAAAAAAAAAGAAAAGAAAAGAAAAGGAACATAGGAAGTAATAATATGCACAACAAAAAATATCTAATAATGTTCAAAGAGGTAAAGATCAAACCCAAACCCAATAACTACCGAGAATTTTAATTTTTCTGACAACATGAAAAGAATAAAATTTAGTTACGAAAAAAAAAATTCAAATCCAGATAAAGAAGAATATTTTAACCTACGATCTAAAGGCTACAAGAAAATGGACAGAAACGTTATTTATTATAATAATAAAAAATTGGAGTTGAAAAGACGAACAGCTAATTAAGCATCAGAAATTGATTTTATAGATGGGATTATAATGGCTACAATAGAAAAATCAGATAAAGAAAGGAAAATTAAGACCTAAGACCAAAATTCTACGAGATCTTTCGCAAGCAATTGTTTGGTTTAACAAAAAAGACGGATTTGCAAAGACGAACTAATTAACATAACATAAAAATGAGAAAAAACAGATCTGGAAAAAAGAAGTTGTTTATATATGGGATCATCTAATTTCGAATGGAGAAACACAGATGAAAAAAAATCAGATCTAAGAATAATACCATACTTTTATTGATAGGGTCGAATCAGACACGGGCTGCAACAGCAGGGACGGCAGCCGAAGACACGGCGGAGCCGCCGGTGATGAACGATAAGAGGCCGACGCCGGACCCGGCGGCGGACTCCTGATCGTCCAAGAACAGATCTTCTGGGACACGGAAGGCGCCGTGGGCGGCGACAATGGCGGATCCAAGTGCGAGGGCGGAGACGACGACGGAGCCGACGGAGGTGAGGAAGACGACGAAGACGGTGAGGCCGACAAGGGCCAAGAGCGTCTCGCGATCGGAGAATTGGCGGCCCATGAGGACGAGGGGAGGTGAGTCGGCGGGGCGGAAGATGTAGAGGAAGGCCCAGGCGGCGAGCAGGGCGAGGAGGAGGAGAAGGGAGAGGGGGTTGGAGGCGAGTGAAGCGGCGAGGACGGCGGCGACGACGATGAGATAGTTGACGCGGAAGTAGGCGAGGTTCTTGCGGAGGCGGGCGGCGGCGTCGGAGAGGGAATCAGGGCGGGAGAGGGCGGAGCGGTCGAGGAGCTCAGACCAGGGACGGCGAAGGGAAATGACGGGGCGGACGGCTTCGGATAGGCGGCCAAGGTAAGCGCGGACGGCGGAGGCAGTGGCGGGGGCAGCGGCAGCGTCGGTGGTGGTGATTGGGAGGATCGCCGGTTGGGACGCGGCCATTGCTTTCTTTGGGAAGGAACTTTTTTGCGAGGGATTCCGCTAAAGTACAAGAGAAGGCCTTAGGTGTGCTGCTCGGGGTGGTTTTATAAAACATCTAGGCGTGTGGAGCCCCAACAATTTTACAAGTCTCCTGGTCGTACGATCAATACTGCCCACGTGCTTTCCATCTACATCCCCAAAATCATTATTTTTTTTCTTATTGCCATCCTAACTTGAAACCGAGTCGTGGTTACATCTGCTCAAGCCGTGTCAATTCGTTACCAACTTATTCTTCTTGAGGAAAAAAAAAAAATTATTCTTCTTCCTAACATTTAAGCTCATCGGAGTTATATATTTTTTTGAATTTTATTTATGTTTGATGTGTTTTGACGTGTATTTAATAATGTCTTTCATTCTCATGCCGCCAATAAGGTTGTTTCCATCAATTTTATCGATAAAGTTATACCGGCCAACGACTTCAAACATGACTCGATGCAATCATAACATTTTTGATTCAGTTCTTAACTGAACTGAAATCGGGGTGTTATAAATTGGTATGAGAGCCATGTCTTGGATGACCACATTATAGCATTTGCCTGCCTTTCGCATGTCATAACATCAGTCCTTCCTTAGAACATAATGTGCATTGGAAGTGTAATTGTAAGAGAAGACACCAGTAGGAAGCTTGGATTATGGAGATACTCATGTAGTTGTGTGACATGTAAGCATGGACCAGTGAGTGCATTAAATAGATCCATTAGGCATTGTCCGAGGTCTACATTTGGGAACATGAACCTTCAGAAAGATCCCTGTGGAGGACGATGTGACTATGCCAATAGATCCGCCTAAGCACTTGAACATTTGGAGCATAGATGTGAGTTTAGGGCAGATGAATTAGATGGACCATTTCTAGGAGATAACAGTGGATGAGAATGCGTAGCGAAGTGTATCTATAGTCTAATGGACACTTCACCGCCTTCCCTCCCTCTTCCACTAGTGTATGTTTGTCCAAGACTATGTTTGGCTACTCTTCAACAAACAGAGTCATGTACACACCAAGCATGAGCGAGATCACCTTTGATCATGGATTTAGATGATTGATTGGATATCATTTGATATGCCTGGGCCAAATTAGTGATGGCTAATGAGAACCGGTCACTGGTTATAGGAACAGTCACCCCAGATTGAAGGAGATAAGTGTAGGCTCAACATTGGATCACCATAGTACGTGTCACCACTATGATCCAGACCCCACAGGATCAGGCATGATGATTGGATAACCTGAGCCGAGTTGATAGAAACTCTCTCTAGGTAGATAGAAACATGGAGGCAAGCATGCCAAGGATAGTAATGGGTTCATGACGTACATGATCAGGATCACGCTCCACCACCTAGATAGCAACCATTTTCTGTGATGCACAACCACCGTTCGAGTTGCCCAACCACTAACTGTGATGCATTACCACCGATAGTACCCACTATTGTTGTCTGTGATGCACTACCACTAACCAAATAACACTACCGCCATCCGTGTTACCCAACCACCGACTGTGATGCACTACCATCATCCGCGTTGCACTACAACCGTCTTAGTGAGCAGTTATAGTCAAAGAAAAGATGAAGTAGTTATCTCATCCTATAGGAGGACAACTACTTGAGGATTTTCTTAACTTTGCATAGAGACCACATGTCACAACATTGAGAGGAGAGTTGGGTCAAATATTGAGGACAAGAAATTGCTACAGTAACATCAGCCAGATGGAGGAAAGTTAGGCGCATTAGAATTATTGGATGTGATGTCACATAGTTGACTTCACCCACCATCTTGCATACCTTCGCCTTGACCTGATTTTTTTGGGTAAGATGCGTATTGCAAGATAGTGTTAGTAACAGTCTTATATGAATGCATATGGACAGAGTCAGAGAACAAGGTAGTATGACCTCTAGATGGGATGGTCATAGTGGTCAAATTATTTAGTCAGCATGACAACAGATGTATGAATTATAGCTAGGGTATACAACTCAGATGATCATGTAGATAGTCATACATGCAGTTTGACCTCAGCTGATGAGAGCAATTATACTTATATTAGAATTTTGGCGTAAGTGATGGGTTCAGTAATAGAGTGTCCTTTAGGAAGACCGTGTTTTCCTTGTGCTTCGCCAGCACGATTAGCTCCTTACCATGAGACATAGGATTTAGCCTCTACCCCGAGTATAAGAAGTACCTTCATGGTGCTATTTAGGACTTACATTGCATGTAACCAATGACAAACTAGTATAGAGGAAACAACTTCACTTAAGCTTAAGAGTGACGCAAATAGGGACTTCAGTTAGATCTTGCAATTCAAATAGAGGGATGCCAGTGTATGCTCATCTTAACTGATAGTTTTGTTTAAGAGTCTACCACAACGGTAGTAGTCATATGTGTCAAGATTAGTGCTACAAATCGGTATGGGATGGCAGGTCACACACCACTGAAGAGCAGATGAGATACCTGTCAAACCTCACTATAAGTTCCCGTAAACTCAAGGGGAGATAATGGTTCTTTGGGTCATTTGAACCCATCCCTTTAGAAGTACATGATTAGTGTAGTATCGAAAAACACATGCCTATTGCTAGTTGATTGAACTAGAACCACTTAGGAGCTGCCCTTAGACTCGTTGGCGGAGTCTAATCATGATGATCTTCAAGACATGTCCACAGTTCTACCAATATTTTTGAGCCATCCAACATCCTATAATGAGTTTTTACTACCATGATGACTCGCACGATTACCTTTACACTACCACAGATAGAGTAATGTACATACCTAATAAGATTTTCTCATATAAGTGTACTCTCCTATCACACATGAAGTCAAACCACGTGAGGATTAGACACCTAGTTAGAGTCATAGAGGAGTGAGACCAGTTTTTCATGAGGTATCCAATCTCTTTCCCTGTGACTAGAGATGTTTGACAGCACTATTCTTCCTGCGAGTATTTTACACTTACCCTTCTAAAAATATCTATCCTACTATATGTTTTCCATATGGTTGGGATGAGCAAACATTGACCAGTGCAGGTGTATGTTTTCATACTCCTTGAGACACATTATACATGTGTACAGGTGTTCTCGCCTCCATTCCATCAGAGAAACCTCTTCAGTAGCAATTAGTGGTCATATAGATAGTTATGAGAATTGTAGCACAAAGTAGAGTTATAGCAATTGTCCTTGTTCCATTATAGAACAGATTGAGATAATTGATATAGGACTGAATTAGCTGGGACATCGTGAGCGGTCTGGTTCCCCTTAGAGGGACATCTAAGTGTTTGACATAGACTGGCGACACGAAGCCATACAGCTCATTGGCATTTACTTTTATTTCGCTCTAGAGTCGACCATATGCTAGGAGGACTCACAGGATACCCTACTATAGTTGTAGGAGCTGGAGCAAAGTGCCCCAAGGGTATACATAGTTGACATGTCATATTGATGAGAATGTGGAGACGAGGGGATGATACACGGCATACCTTGCATAGAGATAGTTTTTCTTAATGTAGTTCAAACTAGTACCTTGCAGTACTTTAAAAGTACCTGTTTGATCACCCAGCAGACCCTTAGGGCCAATCCATATGTTTACAGTGACCCTAGGAGCTAGTCCAATGAGACGATTCGAGCATCTATGGTTAGTCCAGTCAGATGATTATACCATGTATGACATATATTGTCAAATGATTCAATCACATATTGTCCATCCAGATAGATTATTAAAGAGCTAGCGAGCTTCTTCAGAGTTTAGAGTTCTAGCATCATGTTGGTCTATCTCGGCCTTGTACAGCTTGCTCTCGAACGAGAGCTACCAGTTTGCCAATGAGAAGGCATCGTCGGTTGAGTCCTCTGATTGTAGTTTATGTGTTCCAAGGTTGGAATTTTTATAAGAAGGAAAGGTTGTAAAACCACAACATCATGTAAGGTTTGACCTGCATATAGTTATCTGGTTCGAAACAGTTTTGAGTAGGTTCGAGCGAACTCGAGCTATAGAAATTTTCTACATATGAGTATGGGGCTCTGATGGGCATATGAGCATGTTATGGTATAACGACCCATCATTTTTCACAATAGTGTGGGCCTAGCTGGCCATGTGTTGTGGGTGCTGCCTCGTGACAGAGACTCCCTATTTCGCGGGTGATGCCTTGTGTCGTGGGTGCTGCCTCGTAACAGAGACTCCATATTTCACGGGTGTTGCCTCGTGTCAGAGACTCCATATTTGTCTTACAAGTAAATTTAAAAGTTTGGCCCCGTGTCAGACTAAGTCAATTCTTTGACCCCGGTTGCACACAATGCATGGTGGTTGAACCTGAGCTCAAGCCGACCAGAGCTAGTAGAAGGTAATATACAACATTTCAGTAATTATACGGACTTGGTAGCTTGTACCAAATCCCAAGACTGCGATCAACGATCCTAGTCTGAACGAGGACATAAATTTATACATGAGTATAATTTTATTTATGTTGAAAATGCATGCAACTACATGACTAATATAACTATCAACTTTTAACAATATAAAATGTGCCATGTTGAACATCATTAATTTCTTAATTTTCAACAATTCTAGTGATATAATTATTTAAGTCCTTTACATTTTAAATTAATTATCCCAATTATAGTCCTCACTAAAATAATTATTAATTTATCACCAATAATTAATTACTATTATAGTCCTTCTTTAACTGATTTCTATTATCCTAATTTAAGGATATTACTAATATAATTATTTGTAATTTACTTAATTCAATATGGTTCCACCCTTCCTTATTTAATTATGCTATTCCGTGATTTTCTACACGATTATATTTTATTATCCCATTTTCTACCTTCCTAATTCGTTATTAATTTAATCATTTTATTTACCAAATATTAATTTAATATTGTAAAGGTGAAATCTTTATTTTATTTATCCCTTATAACCCTCCGATTTAATTTAATCGCTTGTAATAAGCCAATTAATTATTTATCGTTTATCATGACTGTAATTTTATTAATTACGGTAATTTCGTATAATAATTTATTAACTTATTATTTTAGCCACTTAACTCGTATCCCATTACATTAATTATTTTTAGGGTTTCAATACGAGTTGGTATTATTTTTTCACTCGACCCGTATCGAGTCAACCCATATTTACAAGTTTGCCATCTTCTTCTTCCCCGACATTCTTTTACTCTCCACGCCTTCATCTTGGCACCAAACCACCACCATCGTCTTCTTCTTCAACCCAAAACAAGACTACAACTTTTATTTACTCCGGCAATCCAAGTGGAACCCCCAAGATCCAAGCTTTATCGCGGATTGCACCCATCATGGCGACCAACCAACACCACCCAAGGTGATGACACCGACCAGCATAGGGCGTCCCCATGTCTGGCCACCTAAGGCGACCACGACATGGCCAACAACACCGTCCCAATCGTCCCCTCTGTCGTGCACAACAACCAACGCAAAAAGAAGAGGAACGCCACGCCGCTGCTGAAATCAGCAGGACGTGCTGCTCTCCTTGGCCATGAAATTTGATGAAAACCAACCTATACGAAATTACCACCCATGTATAAGGCCATTGATGCAGTAACAGATCAACAATAACCCTGAATTGTTGCTGTAATTGATCACAAATGACCATGAATTGCTGCACGGCGGCAATTTGCATTCATGGATGAATTTCTGGTTCTATTTTTAGTTTAATTCTCTTCTTTCTTGTTGATTTCAAATTTTAGTTTCCATGATCATCAAGTTTATTATAATTTTTAACATATGTATGCATGTAAACTAAGAAGAAGAGAGGAAGAAATATACCTGAGCAAGGAGGAAGCCGGTGTCTGTCCAAAGGAAATAATGTGAATTGGACTTAAATCTATATGGTGTTGATAAAGGACATACACTCTGTCAGTTTTTTCTATCATAATATCTATCAAATATAATATATATAACACCTCAATTTTGGCACACTTAAGAACCAAATCAGAAATGTTGCGATTGAGTTGAGTCTTGTTTAATATTGTCGGCCGGTACGACTCAAACGATAAAATAAATCGAAAAAACCTTCTTGGTGTTATGAAAATGGAAGACATTATTAAATACACGTCAAAAGACATGGAACATAAATAAAAGTAATAAAATAAATAACTACAATGAGCTCAAGGGTGTGTAGCATTTATCTGTCCTCCAACCAACATATATTATATGAAAAATGTCATTAACGAATGTTACTAGTTTATAAAATAACTAATACAAACTGACAAATGGGTATTCTATTACCCAAGAAAACTAATGAAACTTCAAAATTGCCTCACAATGGGCGGTAAGCAACAAAGTTAAGCAAATGTCGGCTCGCATGCACTGTTCATAATCATATTCACACATACAATGTTTATGCCCTCACATTTTCCATCTCACCCGCCATGGTACTCGAGTGCCAAAAGGTACAGTTAAGTTATTGCAATAAATTCTAGAAATGTGCTACATTACACTGTACCCTAATAGACTGCACTAGTTCATGGTTTGAAGGAGTGCTAGTCGATCCATACATATATCTGTACCACTCATTTTCTTATTCATAAAATCTATAAAAATACGCGTACTTATAAAATAGGCTTAGGAAAGTTGCTTGTATCATACATTTCTACAGCTTTAGTTCGAAAACCAATGATGGATTGCATCTTTGTAGTTTTTTTAAACATGTGTCGAAAACACGACTAAATGGCCTGACATCCGAGGGATCTGAGAAAACACTGTCAATGCCATCGTACGTATAAAATGCGATTTTACTTTACTTGCAAAGAGTCAAGTCGAAATGGAGAGTCATACGGACCTGTGGTCCAATTTCCAAGTGTATCTACACATCTACGTTGAACTCGTTCTCCGAAACCTACATTGAAACCCACTACGAAGTAAAATACTAACTCCTTTATATGATGCATGCTTTTGTGTGTGTTTATATCATCAATAGATCTTAATAAAGAAAATAGTGCTAACAAACCTATAATTACACATGGTATGAAAATCGAATCCTAATAATAGTAAATAAAAATTAAATAAATAAACAAAAAAAATGCATTGATACCTAGTTAGATAAATAATAAATACATAAATCTTATCAATACTCTAATTATAAAATAATAATATAATTGTACTTTGTAAATATACAACAAAACATGAAGAAATATCCAGATATACTCGTGTTAGCAAATATATAAATAAATAAATATATACATATATATATATATATATAATAATTCATCAAATAAATAA
>JAVDBV010059820.1:0-33361 GCA_032619315.1 Piper longum
GTGCGGGAGCCCTTCACAAAGACGCGCGTGATGTCGCCGGCGCCGGCGACGTTGGTGATCAGCACCAGGTTGAAGTACCGGAAGCCGTGGATGGCGAAGCGGATCCCGCCGGCCTTCCGACAGGGCACCCTGCAACAGACGATACGAGGTCATTTTCGTCATTTTCAACACTTTCGTAGAAGCGTGACAACGGACAAGAACCAAAGATGCACGCGGAACCACGTGAACGGCGCACCCCCGCGTGGGTGTGAAAAGACGAAATTGCCGTGCCGGAAAAAGGACAGACGTACCGGCGGTAGGAGACGGGGACGATGCCGGCGCGGTACTGGGCGAGTTTGAGGAACATGGGCATGGCGAGGTCGAAGTGGGGACGAGGTGGGTTGCACCAGCCGCCGTTGTCGCTGGGGAGGGCGTAGTTGGGAGGGCAGAAGTTGGTGGCGGTGATGAAGATGGAGGGGCTCCCCGGGTGGCACCACTGCGGGTCGTCGCCGCACTTGATCTCGAAACAGGCGCCGCAGCTCAGTCCTTGGTTGAACAGCGCCGTGCTCAGCGCCGCCGTGTTCACCCCGTACCCTTGGCTGTATAGGTTCCCGTACCCGCATGCACCCCCTGTTTCACACGAGGTACCCTCTCAAATCAAACAACATATCCTATATCGTAGTGTTACTGGTGGTGAGACGCCCAAATCTTTTGTATACCAACTTCAAATAAGCATACTATCTCTGGGGAAGAAATCTTAGCGAATGTAGAACATATTTGGAGCAAAATCTTACCAAACAAACTTTTAAAAAATACATGTATAAGCTAACAGGCATTCTTCTAACAAAGACGAGTGTGATTAGCTAGTTTTAGAGTATGAGCGTGTTGGAAGAAACAAAGAAGATCCAACTCACAGACTTGAACTAATCTTACAGAATGCATTTGCAAGACCAACGCTTAAACCCCAAATTTAGACCACAAGAATGAGAAATGAGAGAGAAAATTCCCACAAAGCATGGCTAATAGCGAACCAGCAACGGAAACAGAAAACAGCTCAAATAAAAAAGAATGCAGTATATGTACAAGATGGTGAGGTCAGAAACAGAGTAGGCCTAATTCACAGATTTACACAAAAATTTACAAAATGCGTTTGCAAGAATAACACTAAACGTCCAAAACTAATTAAACACCACAGAAAAAAACATTGCGAAGCACGGACAAACAGAAAACAACCCAAACAAGAACGAATGTTGTAGGAATGTTAAAAGAAGATGAGGACGAGTAGTACCCATGGTGCCAGAAGCATCACTGCCGCCATAAAAGGTAGCGTGGGCGGTCTGCCAAGCTCCCCCAGTGAAGACGCCGGGGATCCGGGCGCCAACTAGAGACAATGCGGGAAGAAGAAAGAGGAGCAGGGCGGCGGGGAGGGAGGCCATGGTCATGGGGGTAAAGGGGAGAGGAGTTTGGTAGTACACAAGCTAAGAGAAGAAGAGGGGAGGAAAGGTGGAAAGGGGGGTAGGGATGGTGGGAGTATTTATGGAGAGGATTGGGACTGCAAGTGCCGGAGTGGGCTACGTCATTGTTTTTACGCCTCTCTCCTTAATGCCCCTTTTGTCCCAACTTTGGCTTCTTTTATTGTTAAAATTCACTCTGGTTTCTTTTCCCCGTCATTTGTGGGAAAAAATTATTTTCTTTCCAAACAATTATTTCCTTTGACGAGCCTGAAAATACCCAAATATATTTGTAACATAATTAATTCTGACATGATGAAAAATCTTCTTTTTTTAATATTTATGACATAGGTTTTGAGGTTTTACTAAATAAATATTTTTAAGTTGGTATTTTTTTTACACCAATATATATCATTTGATATGTTTGAAATATATACCCAAAGTGCATTTAAAGCGTAATTAATTTGTATGTAGATAAAGATTTTCTTTTTAAACTATAAACGATTGGTTTTTACTTGGATCATGTTAGTTGTACAAATGGAGAACATGCTAGGTGTGGCCGACGCTTGGGCAACATTATCGGAGCCCATCTAATGTGTGTCACGATGACTCAAATTATATTTCAAAAAAAATAAAAAACCTCCAAAGTTGTCACAGCCGATCCAAATGTGTGGATAAACTTATTATCACATGCCAATCAAATTTGGTCGTATACATAAAATCTATGATTCGAATTAGAGTTTTTTTAGCCGTCGGTTCGAATTGAGTCAATTTCATGATACATGTATTGAATCGAGGCTGGTCGTTCCTTATCAGCAATGAAGGTCAAGTGTATCTAAATATATAATGATAATATCAATTTTTCATGTATTTGATCGTAGAATTATTTTTATGCCAAATAACGCATTAAGACGTGTTATATAGTAGTTTGGAGGGGGTTATTAATTATAGAACATATCATTTTTTATGTTAAGAAGTGTGTTATATTGTATGATTTTTTTTTATTCTTTTTAAAATTTATTAGTAGTTAGTGATTATTTTTTACACGTGTTGGAAGTTGAGTCAACTTTTACTTATAAGATTGCCAATCAACATCGCCGAGCCAATCCCCCACCATCCCTGTGTCGCCGCCTCCACGACACCCCGACATTGCACCCTCATGGTGCACTCCGATGTCATGCCCTTGCGCCGCTCCCCAATGTTGTTTCGCAACCACCGTGCCGCTATCGCCTTCTCCTTCAACCGAGACACTTTTCCCCCTCCATGTGTGCCACCGCCGCCGTCGAGACCGGCCAAGGGCCCAAGGCCGCTGGTGGCAACCATCTCCGCCATTAGTGACTATCGCAGCCGTTGTTGCCCACACCCTCACCACAGTCATGTCAAGCTCACTGAGCTAGTGCCAACCCATAGCCCTAACCACATCACCAAAAAAATCACTGAAAAATCGCTAGAAAGCCACCAAAAGTCATTGAAAAATCGGATTTGTTGAAATTTGTTGTAATCGCCAGATTTTCGTCAACAATTTTTGAGTCTCGAGCTACGTGACATACCCTTGTCATCGTCGATTGTTGATGATGTGAGGTATAATTAAGTTCGACATAATTATTTAAAATTGATAATTATTAGCACAACAATCTGGGATTTAATTTATTGACATAGTAAAATATTTTTATTGTAAATAAATGAATTTGCGTGATTTGAATGATATGAAATAAATGCTAATGAACTGATTAAGTAAATTAAGTATGAATTGTTAATTAATTACAATGCAAATTAGGAAATTATGATGTAAATTGATGTGAATATTTGATATGAGTATGTTAGTTAGGATGTGTGAATGCATTATTTAGATAGTGGGCGTTATCTTTTAGATTTGATGTGTAGACATAGAGTATGAGCTCACCGCCATTTACAATTCACTTCTAATTTGACTTCCTCATTCTATTGTGATTGAATTTAACATATAAGTAGGAGTGACGAGTGGTGGATTTATGGTATCCCACTCCACACAAGTCATTTAGTTGTACAAATTTAGAAATTAATAACCATCGAGGATAAGATCTCTTAAGCTTGTTTTATAAAACTCGGCTCTAGTTCATGATGCCTTCGGACCTACTATATGATAATCCCTACCCAAACCTATGTATGTATAGGTTTCTTGGTTTTTCAGTGAGATGTAAAATAAGGGAAAGTCGACTCATGGCACCATCAACGATTGCATGTGCCAATCAAAGCGGGCTCTAAATTGGTGAGCGGGTCGTTCTATTCCTGGGGGATCGTGACAACTTCACATTTTGAATTCTTCAAACCCGAAGAACTATAGAGGATTACAGGTACTATAATGTAGCGTACATCTATACTTATAGATTCAAAGAGTACTAAAGGAGTAAGGGTCCTTGGCCTTTATGCTCAGGGCCAGGAGTTATACGTAGGATGTAGAGGGCTTTAAGATAATTGATTTTCCCTTGCGAGGGATAGTTTAAAAATTTCGAGGCATCTGATGAGTCAAAATGGGACGTTAAGCCAAGGTTGACGACTCCTGATTAATGCCCTTATGAGTGATTCCAATAAAGAAGTATATGATTGATTTTATTTGATAGAAGAGTCATCTCGCTTGTCCTAGTTTGTTATTAGTTTTTTTTAGACCAGTTACTGACTTTTTCATATTATATATATGTAGGTGAGAACTTGAATAACTGTGCGTTGTCGGGACCGTGGTGGAGTAACAATGTAACTTGCACACATGTACCTGCCAAGATGGAATGACAATGCATTGTGATAATCTATTATGCACTTTATTGTAAATAAATGATATGATGTCAGAATGATTGAATTATTGCGCGAAAATCATGAAATGTTTTTGCATGTGAATATTGTTGTGAATAGAACTGAACAAGATGCGCTATGAGGGTCAAGACCCAACACAATAAGATAAAAATGATTATCATATGAATACTAGGTGAAAATACAATGTTTTGGTATCGTTTACATTTTTATCATTACATATAAATAATATCTATTGTTGACATTGTGATACCTATTGCACTTTTAGGAGAGACTTTATCCATTTTGTTTTAAAAGTTGTCATTTTTTTCAAAAATTTATCGAGTTTATTTTATTTTGAATATGAATTGCATATCATATTATGTATCTAGAACAATATTAGAGCCTAAATATATCATCTATGCATTGAATGTTTTCCAACACAATCTTTAGACGGTGAGGGTAGGTCTGTATCGATTTGATCGAATTAAGTAGATTAGCAAACGATTCGGCCATTGGTTATTTTTATGGTTCGGCTCACAAGTGAACCGAAATGAGGTGTTACAATACGCAACTGGAATGACCGTCGGTTGCCAGCAGCCATTTTGGCCATCGGCGGTGACATTCGACTGCACGTGGCCAGATCTTGCCATATGCCAAAATAACCTTTTAAAAAAATTTGATGGTGGCCATTTTGGCCACCAAGGCCAGATCTGGCCTGGCAGTTGAATCGGCAGCTCACCCTCTAAATTTGTTTTAAAAAAATGTTGATCGGCAGTCGAGATCAATAGGGCTGTTCACGAGCCGAGTTGACTCGCGAGTTTTAATGAGTCGACTTGACCTAAACTAAACTTGTTATGTTTATAATTTGACTTGATAACTCGCTACTTATAACTGGACTCGACTCGATGACAAACAAGTCGATCACGAGTTTTATTAAACCTAGATCGACTCAACTTAATTTAGACTCGACTCATAACTCGATTAACTAGTAACTCGAATAAGCTCGACTCGACTCGTGCATAAAATAACTTGTCGACTGTGAGACTTCATCTAACAACAAAAATTGAACAGAGAAGAAGTTTTTAGGCTGGGGATTCAAAAGACTTGAAAGGGTACAAAGCTGGATGAATGCCAACACTTAGCAGGAAAAAATAAAAAATAAGAAACAGATAGTGAGTCATTCTCCAATGGCTCTACCACTTCAAACAATTCCAAGTTCATTATGAGAAGAAATCCACCCAACGATTTAGACAAACAATGAAAAAAATATCCGAGTTAATGATTTTCTTTTTATGCTGAAGAGTTCCAACAAATACAACATCAATAAATTGTTTCACATTAGAACTTATTGGACGACATAAACTTGCAACCCACGGGAGAAAATATACTTGCATTACTAGAAATGAAATGTTTGGCTAAAGCTGCAAACCATACAAAAATTGGAACAAAACCCAATTTAGAGTGGAAAGCGCCCACCCAGACAAAGAAATGGAAAACCATAGTACTCCAGTTGCCCCTAGTCGCCGCCAATCGACGTTAATCGACGCCAATCGACGCCAATCAATGCCAATCAACACCAATCGCCGGTCGCAACCGCCCACCGCCAATTGCCCGTCACCTGTCGCCCGTCGCCCATCGCCTGCCGCTCGTCGCCTGCCGCTCGTCGCCTATCTATGGTCGCCGGCCAGTAGCCGCCACAACCGCTCCTTCCCCATTCCCGTACCCTAATCGAGTTCAATCGAGCTCATTTTTTTTTAAATGGGCTCGGGTCGAGCTCAATTTTTCATTTTTTAAGTAGCCCGACTCGAAACTCAAAATTGTAAAAGCTCGACTCGAACCGATTAAAATCATTAATGAGCCGGTCACAAATTTTGGAAAAGTCGACTCGACCGGCTAGTGAACAGCCCTAGAGATCAAAGTGAGATCATAAAAGATAAACTGGTTATCTTTTCCCTTAATAAAAACATTCATATCAAGATGTAAAAATAACTTATAATGAGTATCAAGGGGCACCTGCTGCATGTTCAACTTTGTTGGCTCCATACACTTTTGCCCTCCACGTTTTCCTTACACTGTCAAAGTCTAACAATCTCGAGCAGTTTAGTTTAGCCTAGGATTCTTTTCGTTTACCAAAATAATTTGTAATGATGGTTCAATCCGTTTAAAAGTGAGAATTGATTTTGAATTGAATCGATGAGTATACACAATACTATTATTATGTTCTTATCACGTCAATACACACACTAATCCGTTCTTATTATCATGCTATGCTTATTTGAGACAGACCAAAGCGTCCTCGTGCCTCATGCTAGGGCCTGCCTACCTTGATCCAAGGGCAACAAAACAAAGTGTTACTTTTGTCCCTACCAAAACAATGAGGCTCTACTAAAAAATTAAAAAACCAAGTTCCTTCCAAAAAAACAAAAAAAAAAAAAAAAACAAAAGGCCAACAATTTTTTTTTAAAAAAAGACGATGTCATGCTTGTCCAAGCTCACCAAGGTAGGATTTCTTAGGTCACGCCTAGGCTGCCCTCTTTTCACAAACAAAAACACAACAGTTGGCAATTTAGTTTCACCATATTCATCATAAAAGATGCACAATTTTTATTGGAAAAATAATAAATTTCCTTTCTGTTTTATATTTGTGAAAAGTACAATCGAGTCACACTAAGGATATACTTGGTTGTTTAGAAATTATACGAAAGAAATGTAAATTTTAGAGGTCACATTTTTTTTGTGTTTGGATGTCTTGAAATTTAATTAAAAGAAATTTTAATTTTAGTTAAAATAAGTTTGCGGGTATATTTGATTTTTTTTAAATTACATGAAAAAATATAAAACTTTGAGGTAAAAAATTTCCTTGGGTTTAGATGTCCTGAAGTTTAATCAAAGAAAATTTTATTTTTAATCGAAACAAGTTAGTGTAAAAATTTTATAAATGAGCATTTTCTTGTGAAAAATAAAAAAAGGGGAAATTTTGAGAAACGAGTGATGAAGAAATATTTTATTTTTATCTTATTTTCTTATTATTCAAATATATAAAACAAATCTTCAAAATTTTCATGTCATTTTATTTCATTTTTTTTATTTCTTATGATTTTTTTATTTATATTACTTTCATGCCAACAAAATTGACCTTTTGTAAAAAAAATTATAAAATAACAATTTCTTATGAAAGATAATAAAAATTAGGGGAAGTTTTGGGAGGGAGCTACATATGCATGCACACGGGGATGGAATATTTAATTTTTCATCTTATTTTCCCATTATCCAAATATCTAAGCAAAATTTTTAAATTTTTCATGTCATTTTATCTCATTATTTTTATTTTATATAATTTTTTTATATATACTATTTTCATGCAAGCCAAACAGACCATAAGGGGTTGTCACACATAAATTTTTTTTTAATTTTACTAAAATAACTTCTTAAGATTAAAAAATAATTAAAAAACAAACATGTTAATAAAAATAAAAAAATTGAATAATAATTTGTTATAAGGCACTGCAGTTAATATGACTATAAGGCCCAATCATATTTGAACAAATCTCCCGTTCATTAAATATCCTTATAGTATTTATGTCATTTTAAGAAAAAATATGCACAATTATTTGTGATTCTCTAGCCGGTCTTTGGTTCTTACAACCAATATTGACCATAAGATTTTATAATACATTATTTTTCTAAAAAATTATGAGTTGTATTAGAAAATATTTAACAAAATCTCTGGCGCCGTAATTAGTTAGATTCAACCAGCAGTATAAAGAGGGGTCAGATTAAGCCTCCACACTGACAGTAAATCGCTAAAGACCGGCTGTGGTAGTTCTTAATCGGCGGCAATTGGCCAGAAACAATTGGATATGGCCAAGGGCAACTAGAAACGACCAAGCCTACGGCCAAAATTGGCCGGTGGCAGCCAACCTTTCCTTGTTCACCAGCTGATGGTGGCAGAACACAACATACTATCGGAGATTTTTTAAAACAGCACAAGGGTTGGTTCGATTTTTTACTAAAATAAGAATAATTCCGGCCTTAAATTCTATCTAAAGTCTAAGTGTCCTTTAGGCATTAGGTAAAATACATCATTTGTTTATGAAATTTGGACAAACCTCTATTTAATCGTTAATAGAACATTATTTTACTATTTAATTGTCAATTTCTCTATGAAAAAATTAACAGAAAAGAAACCGTCGGGCCTCTATTTTTTGTGATATCTATTATATTTGGATTTTACTGTGATGATTATAATATTTTTGATCTCTATTAGATTATTAGACATCTTAATTGAATGGTTTAAACGAAAAAATAACTCTCTTGCCCATTTTTTTATTAGATGCATATTTCCAATGGACAAGTTATTTGTTCATTTTCTCTGTAATTTTGAGACGTTGTTTGGTTGTGGGGCTTGAGCCCACTTCTTCTCCAAACAATAAAAAAAAAAATATTGTTGTTATCTAAAAAGTTATTTTGTACCAAATAAGAGAGTAATTTTAGTCTTCAAAAAAAAAAAAACAAAGGGGGAATCAGTTCAACAACTTTTTAGCCGAAATGCTTGATTCCTGATAGGGTATGGGTGCTCTTGGGATGAGCATTGGCGTTACATATTCCATTGCCGCGCACCGCACCGGCCACACGATATATGGTTCCGATTCCAAGCAACCATAACAGCCAAATGCCAAAGGGCACCGCCCCTACCACTTAGGGCGTTTAGGGTGTATCCGACAAGAGGCACCACTGTTGTGTTTGGAATCTATATAATTATATTTAATTTTATAATAACATATACCTATTTTATAATAGTCAGATTTTATTTAAAATTCTGGATATATAAATTATTTTATAAAAAATATATTTAATATGTTTTAAACTTTATTATAAAGATATATGTAATTATATGTAAAATTAACTTGTTTTCAGTTTTTTTCATTAGCCCATTTAACATCTTTTTTAGATAATAATTTTTAATTTAATTTTTTTTCATAATGACATAATTTAATTTTTTATAACATAATCAAATTTTAAATAATTAAGCTCGGGTTTACTAAATAAAGTTTGACTCAAGTTCGGGTTCGAATAGTAAAAATTTAAATAATAAATAATTGGATGTGATACGCATGTTTAAAGTAATTAACAGGGTTAGTACATAGATTTATGGTAATTAATAGGTATATTATCAAACACTACCAAAAGGCACCAATATTCATCGATCACACACGTCACTACTTTGAAAAACAAGGCTGAGGGTGGGCTATTTGGTGTCGCGGGGAGTGAATTTGACAAAAATTAGGGAAGTGTGGGTAAAAGGTGAAGGTGGGGAGAGTGGGTAAAAGACGGTTCAAACATGGGAATTGAGTCTAAGTGAGTCAGCTTTTTGCTTCCATCGCGAGTTGTGCAGCCCTCGCTCGCGTGCTTGTCAAGGCTTTCGTTCTTTTCACTTCAGCTCTCTTTGTCAATATATTCGTTCATATACTCTTGTGCATTCTTTCCACATTCGCGCTCAATTTTAAGCATCCAATTGCTGCCGCCCATTTTTTATTGGTTAGGAAAGTGTCTGATAACATGAACCCAAACTCAAAAAGCAGTGTGAGTCGAGTTTCGTTGTAACAAATTCAACTTATTTATTTTTATGTTCGAGTCGAGTTCGATAAATTTTGAACATAGTTAAGTGAGCTAAACTTGCCCTTCGACAAGATTATTATAAGACAATTTTATTCGAATGGCCAGAGGAGGGAAAAATTCAAACCACTAGAAATCCTGATTGGGGAATGTGACAGCGGGAAACCTGCAGTAGAGGGTCGCATTTTGGCGCGTAATCACCGTACGCATAAGGCCCACCTCGAGCCACGCAGCAACCAACCATGAACTAACCAGCCAATGATTCCTTATTACAAATATGATAACATTCTTCCGATGTTTTCCGTTTCCAAGCAACAATCTGCCAATGTTAGTACGTTCCTAAACAAATGGTAGGGAAAAGATAATATAATCATAATAATAAGTGATGATGATTATCTTAAGAGAGATGTAGGAAGGATGTCAAATTGTTGGCATGTGTAGTGTATAATTGATTTGGGTTGCCTTTCATCAAATCCCACCGGGCACCGCCAATGTCGTCTCACTCTAACCCCCCACCTTTATTTTCACTTTTCCCAATTTTCTTTTCCACAAAATTACTTTTCTCAATCGACTTATTCATAATTTTAGATTTATCAGATTTATTAAAGGTACATTGTATATTTATTTTAATTGGATCGAACCATGTTTAACTAGATTTTAAAATTATAAATAAAATAATTTATAAAATATTTATAATTTATTTTCTATCAATATTTTATTCACAATTTTAAATATATATTACGGGTTACCATACAAAATTATAGTCGGTGTGTATTATGTTTGGTTCAACCAGGTCGAATTAGGTTAAATTAAGTTTTAAATTATAAATAAAATATTTTATTAAATATTAAAAATATATTTATCACTAATATTTTATTAAATACTGGTAAAATATTGTGATTTTCAATAAGAAAATAGATTTTGAAAAAATTTCAAACTAAAACATTATGCAATATATATGGTGCAACAACATAGTACAATATGGTATTTAATATTATGATTTTATTGAATACCAGTTTAAATACTGTAATCTTATACAAAAAAACAAATTAAAAAAATTAGTATAAATTAAAGTGCTTTGGCTAGATTATAGTTAGGTTAATAACATTATCATAAGTATTTACCATTTTTAAAATTTTTACCATAACCGAACCATTAACGAGGTTTATAAGGTTTTGTCATAATCTAGTTTTTACTATTTAATTTGTCATTGGTTAAATAGTTAAAATATGGCTAAATTAGTAAGAAATTATGTACATAAACCCAACTTTATCAAGTTGGTTAAAAATTAAGTTATCTAAAATACTTGCTCATTCAAAAAATAAAAAATGTTCTAATAATCCAAATTATGTTAATCTAGTATTAGAGCTTATGAAATTAATAAATAAATAATCTAAATTAAGTAAATTTATCAAATTGATACTTTGATAACTAAAAATTGCAAGATTATTATTAAATTAGAAGTGAGATTTATAATTACATATAAAATAATTAATTAATATTTAGTCAAATCGATAAATCGATTATAGTAGAGCATTCTGCCATTACCATTTATATTTGAAATCAGTTTTGCTAAATTAATAAAGTTTTTAATTTTTTTCTAATATGGTGAATAAAGTTTTCACTTTTTTGTTTTTTTAATTTAGGATGGTTGGTAAACCGGTAAATAAGATGATCATTTATAGCCCTACTTATATAAACCAGCCATAGGTATCCAATCCAAAATTATATCTTATCTAAATCTGAATATTATTATCTATTCAATATATGAATATTCATATAGCCAATATATTTGCCAAACCCATATCCAACTTGATATAGTAATTAAGAAATATTAATAATATAAATTTTAATATGAAATGTCAAAAAATAATAAAAAATTATTTATTTAATAATTTTAAAAATATAAAATATTATACATTCAGATAGGATATAAATCAGATCACCTCAAACTCGTATTCGATTTGAATGTTTTTTGATATATAATAAATCTTAGTATGCAATTCGAATTAGTTTGGGGCAAATATAAATAAGTTAGGTATGGATCGTATTTGTTGATATATATCTAATCCTATCCTTAGTGATGTACATGAGTGTTTAACATGGATATCGAGCAACTTTGAATTTTTTTGGTATAGAAAAATTATATCTAATTACCAAAAATGTGGAAATATTTCAATTAATGACACTATCCTTTGATTTACTTTTGAATAAGAAATTAAACTCACTTAATTAACATTAATTTAAATTTAAATTTTTTTAAAATATAATTGTGGTCGATGATTCGCCACCGACCACCAGGCAACTCGGTAGTCTTGGCCACAAATCTAATCTAACTGTCAAAAACCTTTATGTAGCCAGACTTGGCTGGCCAAGGCCGAGGGCAGGTAGATATGAGAGCCCAAGGTGGCTAAGTTCGGTTGCTGGTCGTAGGTGGTTCACCAATAGCGGTTGTGCCGCTTTTATTGGTTTTTAAAAATTACAAAATTTATTCTTAAGATTATTTTGGACAATTTATATTTTGTTCTTTTTTTCGGCAATTAGGCATGATTTTTTAACTGCCTGGTAATATCAAAAACTTTTTTTTGGGGTAAAAACTCTGCAAATTTTGTTTAGCTCAAATTCAAGTTATACATTTTTAAATTTGAGTAAAATTATATATGTTGGTCGTGGAGCTGATTCGTGTTTCAATCAAGCTATGAACTACCTCAATTTTTTTGTTTGTACCTCAATAAAATTTCTAAAATGAATCTAGGACACTGAATGGATTCGACACGTTAGCTTCCTTCAACTTTAATTAGTATAAGAAATAACCTTGTTTAAATCAAATTTAATAAAATCTGGTTTTATTAAATTGTGGTGAGACCCAATTTATTTAACCAGATTTTATATATATATAAAAAAAACTGTCACTTCTGAATTGCATCCAATTTTGCAATAAAGTGACATCTCTTCCTCCTTCTGAAGACTTGTTCCGTTATTGCCAAAACAAACCAATTAAACTGACATTAGCACGGGAAGTATGTAGAGATTAAGACATGGAAGGATTCGTCCTTGACAAACGAGATAAATGGCAATAAGCAATAACAAGGGAACAAATTGAAGGGACGGCCATGAAAGGAAGTCATATTACTCGGTCACGGCATTAATATTTTATGAATTAGTTTACGGGTTTAGTTCGAAAGAGACGATGAGATGTTAGAATATATGCACATTGTGAAGCTTAGCCCAATATTCTCTTTGTCTTTGCCTCTTGGAATCTGATTCACTTCTGCTCATTCTTTAGCCGTTGAGCACAGGTTCGTCTTTTTTATTTTAAGCTCACTCTTTGGTTTTATAGCATTGTATTTTTTTGTTTTATGTAGTTCATGATAATAGGGGTTGACTTTTGATGACGAAGATGATATAAGTTGCAGGCATCAAACCTCATCTTCTGTTTGGTGTCATTCATTTTCCGAGAAAAGTTCGATTCGAAGATGTGACCAACACGCCAGTTCGGTTCCGTTTGCTGTTAAAAACTTAAAATTGCCATGCTCAGGAAGAAAGTTTTGGTCAACTACAAACACCTCCAATAATAATGTAAAGTCTGAAAATTTTTAACTTCGCTTTATTTTTTTGAGAGATGTCTTAATATTAACAACAGTTGATAAGGGAATATCAAGAACATTCGAATCTAGCTATCTATGCATATCACATAATTTTTTTTATTTATTGGAAACTATTCTCATTATCCAACTATTTTTTCTAATATAATGGTTCACATTAAATATAGCTGACACAAGAGTAAGAGCTATGCTAATATTAATTATTTTAATTTTTTAATGCCTTATTCACGCCAATAAAATAATAAAATTCAACAAATTTATATTGATTAAAAGACGGCACAAGTTAACCCATTCTAAGGCAACGCCATGCTAATTCATTATCATCCTATCCACCAACAATAATTTAAAACGAATATAACTGAAGTTATATCTCACTTAGTATACATAATATGACGAGATTATATTTAAACTTAACTGAAAAGAATTTAAAGCTATTTTAGCATTATATTATTTCACTTATTATTTGACAATATCTCATTTAACATAATAGAAATATCCCACTTAATATAATAAGAGTATTTCATTCCCTATCTGTGGTTAAAAATAACTAGTAGGAATATCCCACTAAATATGACTATACAAGACGCAACGCAATGTGTACCTTATGTTATAGATAAACTAGATTTGACCTGCCATTGCACGGGTTATGCTTAACTTCTTTGTGCTGTATATTTCTCTTAACTTAAACTAACCTAATGTATCCTAATCATATTATTTAAAACTAACCTAATATCTTAATACCCATGTAAAGAACGTAACATATCATTCAAGGATATTGATATCATTCATTCGTATAACTATCATCCATGATGAGTATAATTGATTAAATTAATAAAACAGCATAATAATACTTAATATGCCATAGATGGAATATGCATAGAGATAAGTCATGAAAACGGTCCGGTACCTCCGCAAGAGAGTTTTAGTACGTTCGAAAGACAGGAAGTTGACTCTATTAATTCTATGGAAAGTACATGACGTCAAATTAATTCACGTATATATATCTTGGAAGTAAGTAGTTTTGTACGAAGGCTTATCTAAAAAACCTTTTGGGTTGATTGTGAATTGTGCAGTTGGTTGAGTTTAATACTGGTTGATGGGAAGGGTAGATTTGGGTTTATAATGCGTGTGAATGTAGTGTCATTTGCCATGTGTATTTCAGATGGGGGGGGAAAGAGTTTTGGAGTTGGTTGTGATTTGATGGGGGGGAAGGAGACCAGTTGTGCAGTAATTGGTTGAGTTAGTTTTTGTCGATGGGGAAGGAAGATTTGGGTTTATCATGTGCAATTTATGTACGTATATAATGTCATGTATTGTGTGTATGCCAGATGAAGGAAGAGTTATGGGGTTGGGAGAGTTGTGCAGTTTGTTGAGTTTAGTATATTGTGATCGGGTGGATGGGGCGGGAAGAGTTGAGCAATTAGTTGAGTTTAGTATCTGTAGAGGTTGCCCTCGATGATCGTATTAGCTGTGGGCAAGAAAGGCTAAAATGCAACTGAGAACTGAAAAAATTTATCCTACTATATATAATAAATAGGGTCTAATTTTACAGAGATAAGATTCCGATTTTCAAATATAGACTCTAATTAAATTAGAACGATAAATTCTAATTTTATAGATAAATCTTCACGAAATAATATTTGATTTTTAAAGATAGACTTTAATTCAATAAGAACTTAGATAAATTCTAAATTTGTAGGTAAATACTCATCAAATAATGAGATTGACTCTGATTTTGAAGATAGACTAATTTAATAATAAAATATAATTTGATTTATTTTCTTTTATTATTATTGTATTTTAATTAATTAAACCACCTTTTTATCTGAACGTCGATGATCACAATAGACATTGATGATGTGGATGATAAACACACTAATGGCAGAAAGGCATAGGAGTGACTAAAATGTTTACTTTAATTTTATGGTTAACCAATTTCATTAATTTATCACCAAAATTTGTAGTTGTATTTGTTCTTTTTGCAAAAGCAAAATAACTTAAAAGGAAAATTTTTAAAAAATAAATATAGGCAGTATATTAAAATGATGGAAGATAAAAGGCTAATTTCGTTAATCTTTTTAAAAAATATAACATCATGTGACCTATATAGATAGGTTAACTTTTGCTATGATATTGTAATAGCTTGAGTTGATAGCATCATGTGACCTATTTAAATCGGAATTTGAATCGGGCTGAATCGGTAAAAATCGGTTTTTTTAAAAAAATTACTAAAATACCCTAGGTATAATATTTAGTAAACTAATTTAGCAAGGGTAAAATGGTAATTTTACTTTTAAAAACCTAAATATCGAGCGATCGCCCGAGCGATCCCTCCCGACTCTGAGCGATCCGCCGTCCGCCGTCGCGATTCTGCCGCCGCCGCACTTCCTCGATCTCAGCTTCGACGCGTCTCGATCTCGCCTCCGACGTGCGGCCAGCCGACAGCGCTGTGGACCGTTTCCGCCGACAACCCGGCCGATAGCTTCCGCCAATAGCCCGGCCGTCCGTTCACTATTTGTGAATTTTTTTTTTAATTTCCGACGTCAATTGATGCTAATTTGGGGTTAATTGATGTTTAATTGGACTGATTAATATTTAATTGGATGAATTTTTTTATAAAAAAATTTCAGACGTTAATTGATGCTAATTTAGGGTTAATTGATGTTTAATGCTAATTGATGTTTAATGTCATGCTGATTGATGTTTAATTGGATGAAATTTTTTTTTAAAATTTTTAGACGTCAATTGATGCTAATTTAGGGTTAATTGATGTTTAATGTCATGCTAATTGATGTTTAATTGGACTGATTAATGTTTAATTAGATGAATTTTTTTTTAAAATTTCAGACGTTAATTGATGCTAATTTAGGGTTAATTGATGTTTAATTGATGTTTAATGGATGAAAAGATTTTTGTTATGAGTTATCAAATTTTTTTATGAAACCGATTCAGACCGATTCCGATTCCGATTCCGATTCCGATTCAGACCGATTCAAAAAAACCAATTTTTGGCCGATTTAGACAGATTTCGATTCCGATTCCAAATCCTTGGAAAACCGATTCCGATTCTGATTCTGATTCATGCAACCATGGATAGCATACAACGTCAAGAATTTGTCACTTTCAGAACTTCAAAATTTTTTTTACTAAGGCTTGGGAATATTAATTATGATTAACTTAGAATCAAGGCCAATTTGATTATGCACTGTTCCAATATGCAGATGTAATTACTTATTTTAATTTTGTGCGCATGATTTTTGTTGTTAAGTATATACAGTAAGAGTTATGCCCTCTTATGAAAAAACATACAGCTATAAGGATATTCGTGAAGACATAATGAGTTGGACGGAAAAGTACTAAAAATTAAAAAAAAAAATCATTGGTTAATGTTCTAAATGTTTAGGGAGGAATATCGGAAGTGGCTATTCGGCTCTAGGATGCTGGCCACATCATAGTATTTTGTATGAATTGTCTACAAATATGTAGTTGTACGTCTATGATGGATGTGCACCGGTGTGTCTTCTATTGTATGCTCCATTCTATCGGTTTTGAGAGTGAGGCTCACCCCACATGGAGTGTTCTTACTAGGAGAGGCCTTAACCTGGAAGAGATGCCAAGGGAGTGTGTCCTCGCTAGTAAATGGAGACATTGGAGGGAAATCTTGTAAAACCCCTAATTTTGGCCTAGGTTTTATTATTAATTGTAAAACTTAGGCAGCTTGCCTGAGGGTTTTTGAGTAAGTTCCTTTTGACCCAGATTGGGCTAGTTGGGTTCGATCTTTCTTGCAGTGGTTGGAGTATGATATGATGTATGTTCCCCCGGCCTTAGCCTTCTTTAGCATTCCGTACACCCATTTGGACGCTACATGCCCGACTTTTTATGTTTGGTTTGGTCGAGTCAGGTATAGATGGATGTTAAAACTATATCTCGCACGTGTTTTGGTCACTCACCGTATCTTTGGAACCCATTTTTTACCATCCAAGCCCTTGTGGACCCATAATGTGGTTCCCAAGGTCTTCCCGAACACTTGAGGGTAAAAATCCTAAATTGTTAGGTTTTTAGGCTAATCTATAGCTCTTTAGGTATGACACTTATGCCTTATTAGGTGTGACACCTTACCTATGACAACACCAAACCAACCTTCCTCACCTTTTCTCCCTTTTCACTCCTTCCTCTTCACCTCCAACGACCCCTCCTTCCCTCTCTTTGTCTTCCATATTCTTCCTTGGAGCTCCAAGCACCCCTCTAAGCCTTGCTACCCTTCTACTAGGGTGGTAGATCTTAGGGTTGGATGCCTCAAGAGACCTCCCCTAGTGTTATGGGTATGCTCACGGGACAGTCGGGAGCTAAGGTTTAGCGGTTGTCCCTAGCAATCCCGTGTCCAATTGGGTAGCTGGAGCTATCCGGGTGGTGGAACAACCTACTGAGTTCTAATCTTGTTAATGTGCAGGCAAAGTGTCGACGGGTGCGTGAGGTCTAATGGTCCAGATGCGAGCGAGGTTGAGGCTAGTGGGAAAGAAGGACGCAGATGACCGTGCACCATGACTGAGCATGCTGAGCAGCCAATACCGTGTCCAGTATTGGGTGCAAGTTTGGAACATACCAATAGTGGGCCGATACAAGGGTTAGCTGAGTCAAACCAGAAGGGCTCGATCACTTAGCCAAGACGCACCAAGGGAGTTTCTGGTAATTGAAGACGAAACACCAAAGGTTGGATGATGTGTTCGGAGCAAGGAGTATCGTTGATATGGGAGCCAACGGTGGTGGAACTCCAAGAGGCCAATGACGTGTCTGATCAAATTGGAGCTGCTGATCAAAGGCTTGGATGGTGAGGATGCAAGTGATGTCGTGTTACACATTAGCCCAGAACTTCTATATAAAGGAATTGCCATTCTTTGTGGAGAGCAGAGAGTGAGAGAACAACCAGAGAAGAGAAGAGAAGAGGAGGAGTGAGCTCTTGGTGGAGGAGAGCCACCTTGGTCAGGTGAGGGACTTGGGGGAGCTGTAGCCTGGTCGTGAAGTCAGCATGAGCCTCCAAAGGAGACTACCGGAGTAGTCGGGTTCCACCCTTAGACCAAGGGTCCCACCTGTGTTGTTCGGCACCCCCAGGCTCGGAGAGCAGAGGGGTTAGGCCTATTGAGTGAGGGTCGAGAGGCCAAGTTGTGGGGTTTGCATGTCCACGACTGGCAAGCAGTCTAAGGTATAGATTACTTGTATTCCTGTATTCATATTGATGACATAGAGGTTGGGAAGAGTTCTCGTAATTTTGTGGTGTCGCGTCGTATTTGGCCACCGAAGACTGGATCGATGATTCTGAGGTCTGGTTGGTACCGTGAGGAAGTTGGGTGACTAGTACAGGGACGCGTAGCACTGAGACTTGGTGATCGTGTGTGTCTCCGAACAGGTAGGGGTGAACATTGGTCAGGGTCCAATACAATCCTTGACCGTGGTCGGTCAACGTATCAGTACCGGATGTGTTGGTGTCAGCATTACGACCAGTGTACCGCTTGCATAGCGGTCAGTTGCTGTGAACAAAGGGGAAGGCTGGTGTTTCCAGGGAGGGAAACACGCCGCACAGGAGCAGTTAGGGTAAAAAATTTAGCCCTAAGTGTGACCCTGTGACACCTAGCCACGTTTGAGGTATTCTTTTGCTTATTGTTTGCATGTTGTTGTGCTTAAATTTGTACTTGTAGGTATTTTTACCATATTTTTATCTTTAGGAGTGTATAGGGATTAAAATCATCATTTTTTCATGCTTAGATAAATAATTATGCATTTTTGAAGATGATGTGGTCATGATCTTGTGCAATTTTAGTGTAAAATTCACATCTCACGTTATCTCATTATTTTTGCATGATTTTTGTGTGTGTAAATTCATCTTGAGGAGATCTAAAATTGTATGTTGATCATTTTGTTAGAGCTGGTGGTTATGAGCTTGTACGAGAGTGACACTTGTGGAAAGGTGCCAGCTTTCCAAGACCTTATGACCTGACCTTTTCTCTCCCCAAATTTTGCACCCCTTTGTGGGTCTTTTATCATGCTTGTTTTATTGTGTCTTGGTTTACTCCTGTAATTTTACTACAGTAACAACACTTCATTAAAGGCATGAACAAAATCAATAATGGTCCCTTGTGCTTGCTGTGATCTGTGCGTGCTTGATGTATGATCTGTGTTGGTGCTCCTTGTTGTACCTTTATAAAATTTGTAAAAATTATGAAATAACCTACTAATTGTAGTCACCATGTAACTTAACTAAAAATCATTTAGGTGGTTTTATTTCATGTAATTTGGGAGTGTAGGGTCTAACTCTGATTAACCAACTTATTTTTGGAATTTACTTTTTGTTATATGAAAGATGCGAGGGTGCTATATGAAAGATGTGAGGGAGTAAGCTATGTATGAAAGTATGAATTGCTGAGGCATCATACCAGCTTATTATTTGTATTTTGCTTGCAGCTCTATGTAGCTCTTTCTAAAGTTTCTATGATTCCCGTGGGTAACGAGTACTCATTTGCCAGCTTGTTATATTGGTAGTTATTTTCGGACCGATGATCATTTATTTGATTACTGATGTGTTTTTCTATATGTATGTAGGTGAGGCCGCTTGGTGTTAGTCGGCTTAGGCTCATGGCGGTGGTGATGATAGGGGAGCTTGTGCTGTACTTTTATGATATGTATTTGAAATTATTGAACTGTATTATTATAGGTATGTACCCTAGACTCATATCATGAATGACTATGGTCGAGTGTGTGTGATATGGCTTGTTGCATATGAATGCTTTATTATTACTATTATAACTACTGTGCAAGGTACTTAACTTTGGGGTAAAGGCTAACAATTGTCTGTAGGTGTGTAAGCCTCAAAGTCCCAAAACATGATAAAGAGCATTTAAGGTTGAAAAAACGTATTTGGTTGTAGTTTTTCTCTGTGTGTGTTAGAAAAACATGAACTGGAAGAACATATGGTTCATACCACATGATGGGTCTATGTGAAAACTAAGTGTTCAGGAATGATGCCCTGAAACGAGATAATGCCTATGTGTTTTTACTTTACCGTGCGGGGTATGTAGAACAGGTAATTATGACCTAGTATTTACTTTACTACACAACATAAACATATATAATTAGGATGGCTAACTCAATTACTAAAAATAAGTATAAGAACTGGATCGTGTATCTGCATCTTTCAAGACCTTAACCTCTTAGCTGCATTGGGGTCTTTCATTCATGTAGCTCGGAGTGATCATTGCATTTTAAAGTCACCCTCTTAGTTAGAGCAGAGATGCTACCTCTGTTGTAGATCAAAGTGTTCATTTAGGAACCTTAAGTTTTAGATCCTTTCTATGTAGTATAATAACTCTTTCGTGGCTTGTAAGTTATTTGTCTTAAGCCTTCTTGAGAGTTAAGATCTATTTCTGTAAAGTTTGTACACAGTAGTCCAATGAACCATTTTCTAAATTATAACATCAAGATTTGGACCGCTTGTTAGACCGAATTGGGGCGTTAAATTAATAGTTTTGCTCTACTCATACCAACTTTGATTTTGTTAGGTTAGTCAAGCCATACACCCTGATATTGGATGATGATATCATTAGTTATGCTCTCGCAGAGCATGAGTTATATTTTATGCGAGGTATACAAGTATTAAAGTGAGAGAGAGAGAGAGAGAGAGAGAGCTAGTTCTCATTTTAGGGCTAGACTTAGGCCCTTGATATGTTTAATATCTATTTAGATTTTCAGTGTATCTGTTGAATATATCATAAGGATTTGTGACTATCGGACAGTCCTAATGGGCCCTGTTTTGATCTGAGTTTTGATTTTTACCCAATCGAGATCAGATCATCCATAGTTAGCCCTAGCTTCATCATTCCCTCACTTTTTTGGATTTTGACTTAGCTGCTACTGCCACTTAGCCTTGCCCCCAACACTACTTTGGCCATCTATCAAACACCACTGAGACTGTCGCAGCCTCAACGACCACCCCTATTTGACCTTCCACATTGGCATTGTCAAGTTTAACACTAACAAAGGCATTTTTTATCATTAGACCACCACCACTTCCACCGTCACCTTTTGGGAACTATTCTAGTGCTAGGAGCTGCCTTCGGCCAAGTCCCCTCTTCCCAGCACTTTTTTGGTCAACCACTAACTAGAATCCAATTGACAGTACCACCATCACCCTCCTCACCTCAAGCATTTTATAACCAGCAGCGACTCCTAACTTGGCACCATTGCTACTTTTTTTACAGCAAGCACTGGTGGCCCTATCGTGCCCATTTACATGTGCATGTGTTAGTGTTTGCCTGCCTATATGCTTACCTGTGCAAGTGCTACCTATTCGACTGCATCTGCTTGTCTGTTGTTTGTGCTTGTGTATATGGCCCACCTGACACATCCTATCCGGCCTGACTAGTTCCACTTGACTCACCGAGTCCATTTGGCTCGACTCGCATGTTCTAGTTGTGACTCGGCCAAATTTACTCAACCCAGCTCATTCCAACTTGCCCGATTGACTCAACAACTTATTTTCGTCTGTTATCACCCATTTTTTTATTGTTCATTATGTCAAGGCTTCCTTCATTAGTTTAGACTCATATTCACGTTTGGAGTTTTATTTTTTTTTAAAAAAACAGATGGAATAGGGGGTGACGTGCATCACACCCTCTCTCTCTCCTCTCTCTCCACTATTTTGATACAATGCTTTATTGGAACCACTCTTTCCCACCTGTTTGTCATTTTCTATAAAAACTCATTCCCTTTTTAATACATAGAAAAATTCAACAAACTTCACACTTCTTCTTCTCCCACCTAAAAATACTGTGATATTTATTTTTCATCAAAAGAATAATTTTATATTGCAAATTGGGCAACAGTCGAAATTTCCAAGTAAGGTGAAAGGAATTTATTGCTTGCATTCTTAAATTCCTTATGCAATCATTGTATCTGATACCACTTGTTGGGCCCTTCGGTCCCCAAAAGTGATTTGCAACAGGTTCATGGGCCTCTTTTAATCCAAAAGCTAGCTTAAGAATTAAGGCTTTCCCATTAGCCTATATACAAGTTACCGGTTGCCTCCAAATGGGATGTGGGATTAACCAAACAATTCTCCCCTTCACACATCACAACACCCGAATCATCTCCCCCTCACCACATGCGGAGCCAACATGTCTTGGTGAGGTTCCAGATGACACAAATTCGGGCCAACTTTGGACCGACCGACAAATCGAGAGACACAAATTCAGACTGGCCGACAAATCGTGTGGCTAATTGAGGCAACACTTACACCAAAACCAACCTTGGCTCTGATACCACTTGTTGGGCCTTCGGGCCCCAAAAGTGACTTGCAACAGGTTCATGGGAGAAACCCAAATGCAAACAAGGTGTCAACTCTACTTTGAAGTTAGAGCTTTTTGGAGTGTGCACCAAAAGTTTTATTCTTTAAATCGGAAAGTTTTATTCTTTAAATCAGTTTCTAAGTTTTTTCTCTTGAATACTTTCATGACTTGTGGTGATCTAGCAATCTTTATCTCTTTATTTCCAACAATTCCATAAGTGTTTTTATTTATTTATTTATCTATTTATTTATTGTTATTTATTTATTTATTTGATATTTTTTTATTTATTTGGTGTGTTGCATGCTTATTTGTTTGTTTAATTATTTATTCATAATTGCTATCTATGCTCATTTTATTTATTTATATATTCAATTATTTATTATTTTGCGTTCTTAAGTGTTGTATTTATTTATGAGAATATTTATTTCTTAATTTATGCTTTTTATTGAGATCATGTTTATTGGTTGATGCGAGCTCATACACAACCATGCATCACGTATAGTATTAGACTTTAGTTGAGTTGTTGGTTTTGATGTAGGTTCCAGGGGTCGAAGCTTGCCATATATAAGGTGACATGCTTGAAGCTTGAACCTCATGTATATTACAGCTCAATTTATAACTTTATTGCTCTACTCTATCGAGGTTTGATTTATAGCATGTGGAATGCATCAAGTAGTTATTTTATCAGATATCACTCCCCATAGACCATTTAAACGTGTTTTACTTCTATAATTACTAACCTTTGAGGATGAGATCCCCTGTGTAAATTTTTTAACTTAGCTCTACTTCAAGTTGCCTTCATTCCTATTTATATGTTTCCCTTTCCAAGTTTATATTTAGTTTTCATCAAATTTTTTATGAGTCAAGAGTTGGTAAACTTGACCTTGCATATTCCATGACATGTGTATATGCAGGTTGTAGTAGACTTTGGATTGGTGAATAGAACATATTCTATTTTCAAGGGATCTTGACATCTCTACACCTTGAGTTTCTTCACACTTGGAAAGACGAAGAACAAATGAATACTATTGTCGATAATGCATATCTAAACTTGTGGTATCAGAGGGTACTGAAGATGCCTAAGAGTATTTGACATTTGTGCTTTTGACTATGAGTAATATAGAGGTTTGAGAGGGCATAGGATAATTTACTCCCAAGAGTGGGATGAATGATTGATATTGGTGTGAGTGGCACAATTTAGCAGCTTATTAGTGGCGAGCTTCTCTAGCTCGAGTGGGAAGGCCCCAAGTAGATGGTGTTTGAGTGCTCCCATGGAGTTATACCTATAGTATTGTTTCCTCATGAGAGTCAGTTCCCACTTGCCGGTTTGTTTTAGTTGCTTTGGGATCAATGATACTAGTTGATGACATTTTTCCTATTATGTATGTAGGTTTAGTGTTCCTCGTAGTTGAGCCAACATTGATGGAATGATAACAAGTTACTACACACACTTGTGCTTGGCACACCATTTATTGTATTTCTTATATAATATATATATATATATATATATATATATATGCCTATATTTTTGTCTATTTGCGTATTTATTTGATATATATCAGTTATATTCCTCACTAGTTTTTTATCAGCAACTTAGATATGATAGCAGATCTTTAGATGAGATTCTTTGATTTCAGTTTTAGCAATTACTTTTAATTTGCTTATTTGTAACACCCTGATTGGGTTCGACCCCAAATCAAATGAAAGTATTAAACCTTGGACTAATGCTCTAGCAAATTTAAAATGAAAAGCTAACTATAAGGCCAGACCTAACTACTTGGGGATGTAAGAAGATAGAAGACCCGAGTGGACATCTAATTGCGCATCCAACATAAAACACTCAAATATGCATGCAAGAGACTCATGGTTGGGCTCATATTGTAATAGCCCAGTCAATGCAAACTGATGGGCTTAGTCATCTTGTCAAAAGTGATCAATCAAGTTGAAGATCTTAAGCCTACCAATATATTTGATCTTACCCGGGGAGGTATTGGTGCGGAAATAGCTTGACTTTTTGGAAGATATTACAATCTTTCCACCTTAAGAAAATTCCATCCTCATAATTCATTTCTATGACTCTTGATATACCATCGTCCATTCAATATGGTCAAGGGTTCGCTCAAATACCACATATAATAGCCTGGTTAGTGCAAATCAATGGGCTTAATTATCTATTTAAAAGTAATTAATCAAGTTGAAGAGTATAAACACATCCTCATTAACATGTTGGATTTTATTCGGATAGGTATTTGATTTGAGACTAACTTAATTTTTTTGGGGAATCTATGTTGCAAAATGCCTTCAAATCATGAAAAAAATTTGGTAGAGTCTCTCCTATAACTAGGATATGGGAAAATTATCACAACCTGTGAATAACTCGTATTTAATAAACTTAAATTTCAACAAGTTGAATTCATCTTAATACATTTCACAATATTCACAGGTCATTCACATCACATTTTTTACAGTATCATACATTCACAACACATTTTAACATTTTTCAGGTGGGAGATTGCCTAGTCTTCACATGGGTCCTTCTCCTACAAAACAAATCATTCACAGACGCTCCTCCAACCCAACTTTCTTCTTCGCTTAGTGCACCTTCGCATGTAACATGACTTAGCATACTTGTTATTTTAACTTTCATTTCCAAGGCTTTGTGTCAGGCACTTAGGCAACTTTTGTGGGGCTGCCTGCAGAGTCACAATGGCTGCCACTTATAAGAGGTATACAAAATTTCCCCTACAACATAGGAAGGGACTACTTTGTGACCCCTTCCTACCAAGTACCTTGCGCTAGCAATCACTGTCAAGCTAGATCGTTGATTTGACTTGGCGGTGGTCCTTGTTGGAGTCTTGTTTGCCACTTGCACGTGATCGTTAGGCTGATTTGTCGATTTAGTGCCACACATGCCGCTCACATCTTGTGTGATTGCTTGGTAAGCGACATGTGGTATCAGAACCCTATTGGTGAGACATTGATATGTCTTTAATAGATGGGGAGATGATGGGCATTGTCGATCCTGACACCCCATACCTCAAAGAAGGAAAGGATCAAAAAACTCGAGTCAACATTTCAAGACCTTGAGACTAACTTCCTCCACTGCATTAATATACATGACCGACTTGCAGCAGTAGAGGAGAACGGCCTGGGAGCACAAGATTTGGAGGAGTTGTGTGAAGATGTTCGTGCAACATTGGGCACATTCCAAGATGAACTTTAGGAACTCTCCACTAAGGTACTTGTTGGTTTAAAGTGTTGGAAACGAAGACCAAGGCTTCGACCGCGGTCGTGGTACTAGTACCATAAAATGAAAGATACTCGAGTTGCACGCCTGTGGCTGGGTTAGATATTCTAAAGAGTTGGAAAACTTTCTCTTTGATATGGACCAATATTTCTAGATGGAAAACCTCAAACAGAGGAATAAAAAGTGGTCACAACCACGATGTATCTCACTAGTGATGCTAAGCATTGTTGGTGGATGAAATATGCCGACATCAAGTAAGGCCGAGTCTAGATTGATTCGTCAGATGACCTCAAGAGAGAAATGAAGACCCAATTCTACCCTAAGCATCTTGAGTTCAATGCATGACAAAACCTGAGATACCCCCAACACCAAGGGCTATTAGGGACTATGTTAAGCAATTCTCCTAGCTCATGTTGGACATTCAGGATATGTCAAATAAAGACAAGCTTGGTGGCTCATTGACAGGGTGTAAGTGACCTCACGACTGCTATAGTTGAACCTGAACAGTTAATAGATTTTAACACACATGAAGAAAAAAATTGGATTAAAGTAAAAGAGTGGTCAACCGACCAACTCCAATGTTTCCCATAGAAGTAAACACAAGTCCTTCAGCAAGTCATTACATGAAGAAAAAGCCAGCTCCTAAGGAATCAAGTTCCAAGGGATTAAGCTCTTCAAGTAATAAACTCAATCATGGGTGTCATTTGGCCTCGATGTGCCACCGATTGCCCAATCAAAGGATCCATAAATGCTATGTTTGACAAGAATAGAGAACAAAGGGCAAAGGGAAAGGAGGTCATTGAAGCAGAGGAGTAACCAAGGATGGGTGCCTTGACAGACACTATTGAATGTAGTGTGCAAACAAATGACAAGGAATCCCTCCTTCGAAGGGCCTTATGCACATCGAGGCCAAGACCTATACTATGGTGGATATGTGTAACAAACAATTTTATGTCCGAAGGTGAAGCAAAGAAATTGGGTATAAAGACAGAGAAAGACTCAAGTCAGATAATGGAAGGTAACTCTAAAGACCAACAAGTTGCTGGAGAGGCAAAGGATATGAACATCACTGTCAGAACATGGAATGGTAGGGCCAACTTCATGGTCATTTCCCTTGGATGATTTTTGAATTATACAAGGCATGGACTTCTTGCAAGGAGAAAAAGTTGTGTAAATGGCTCATCTTAGACTGGTATGCCTATTTGGGGAGAGCCCTGCATGGTCTAGCCATCCAGAAAGGCAAGAAACTAGTAGGGTTTCTCTCAACTCTACAAGTGAAGATGAGTTTGAAGAATGACAAGACCACATTCCTTCTCGCCCCATGTATAGATGATCAGGTGGTAACTGGTTCCCCAATGCCACCCCTCATTAATATTGTGCTAAAGAACCTTGGTGATGTCATGCCAACAGCCTTACCTAAGGGATTGCCACCAAAAAGGACAGTAAATAATAGATGGTCCCTCCACAACTTGCCGAACTACATAGGCAGTTAGATGAGCTCTTTGATGTGGGTTCATTTGTCCTTCGAAGGCCCTATTTGGTGCACCAGTGCTCTTTCAGAAGAAGCATGATGAGACCCTAAGGCTACGCATCAACTACCAAGCACTCGACAAGATGACAATGTGGAATAGTTCCCAATCTCAATGATTGATGATGTGTTCAATCATCTTTCTAATGCTAGTTACTTTTCAAAGTTGGAGTTAAGGGCAGGTTACTATCAAGTTCGCATTACTCCGAGAGATGAAGCCAAGACTTGGGTAACTTGATATGGTGCATTCAAATCTTATTCATGCCATTCAGCTTTACCAATGCCTCAATCACATCTGCACTTTGATGATTAATATCTTTCCTGACTATTTGGACAAGTTCGTGGTGGTGTATCTCGATGATATTGTTGTCTACAACCAAAAATTGGAGGAACATGTTGAGCATTTGAGAATTATTTTCAGCTTACTCCGCTAGAGCCAGCCGTATGTTAAGTTGGAGAAATGTGACTTTATAAAAGAAGAGATATTTTTCTCAGGGCATTGGATCGGTGGTGGAGAAATTTGCATATCAAGAGAAATTTTAGGCTATTCAAGAATGACCCGTGCCAAAGTCGGTCTGAGAACTCCGCTCCTTCCTCAGGCTTGCTAACTATGATTAGAAGATCATAGAAGGCTACTCAAAGAAGGTAGTGCCCCTCACATATTTGATCAAGAAGGAATGTAAACGGTATTAGTCTAAGAAGGCACAAGAAGCTTTTGATGGGCTAAAGAGTGCTATGATGGAGGAGCTAGTGTTGAACACCCCACACCACCCCAAATCAACTGAAGTTTAGATGAATGTGTCAGATATTGCTATCGGCGTAGTATTGATTCAAGAGGGATACCCGATATCCTATGAGAGACACTCAATGAGACGCAACAACGGTATCCTATTCAAGAGAAGGGCATGATCACCGTTATTCACTTTTTGAGGATATGGAGGCATTATCTTCTTGGTTAACAATTCGTGGTCAAGACAAATAACATAGCAAACAATTATTTTCAGTCTCAAAAGAAGATCTCTGCGAAGTAAGCCCGTTGGCAAGATTTCCTAGCCGAGTATGATTTTGAGCATGGGCACAAGCTTGGGCGTGCTAATGTTGTAGAGGATGCTTTAAGTTCAAGAGATTGAGCATGTTAGCCGTTACAGAGGCAACTTACTAGACCAAATTAAAAAAGTGAAAGGAGACTCATTTGCACAAACTATGCTTGCTCAAGTGAGGGATGGCAAAATTTGGAAGTTCTGGGAGCAGTAAGTACGAGCCATTGGGTCTACTAGAACCATTGCCCATACCATTGAGACCATAGGAGAGTGTCTCCTTGGATTTCATCTCAACTTTGATGATAGCGGGGGAACTAGTGGTCTATATTGGTTAATATGGATAGGTTTTCTTAGTATGGTACTTTCATTCCTGCACCAAGGCATTGCATTGCAGAATAGGCAACCCATTTGTTCTTCAAAAATATTGTCAAATTGTTGGCATCCCAGAGAATAATGTGAGCAACAGAGATGATCGGTTCAAGGGGCATTTTTAGACAAAGTTAAACTTCTCAACTAGCATACACCCAAAAATGAAACGGAGCATGTAAACAGTCTTCTCGAAGAATACCTTCGGCACTTTGTGAGTACCAACAAGAAGAATTGGGTGAACCTGATGGATGTTGCTATATTCTCATACCACCTTCAAAGGAGCTCGTCTACTCAAAAGAGTCCTTTAGAGCTAGTCACCGGCCAACAACCCACAACACCTGGCAGGCTTGTGGCTAGTTATACATGTGATAGCCCACTTGCATATCACTTCACAAAAGAGTGGCATTTGGATATTGACATAGCAAGGGCATACTTAGGCAATGCAAGCCACCGATAGAAGAAGTGGGGCAGGAGGCCAAGTAGTTCTCAAGTTGGAGACTTTGTGTTGGTGAAGCAGAATCCCCACCAATTTATATTTTTCAAGAAGTAACACAAAGAATTTCTCCGGAAGTACGAGGGGGGAGTCTTATGCCTATTGTTAAGAAAGTTGGGAACATTTCTTATAAAGTTTAGTTGCTAGGATGGCTCAATGCGCACCCAACTTTTCATATCAGTTGCTTAATGCCCTATCACGATGATTTGGTGGACAAATCTTCTAATATTTCAGTGAGTGACAATCCAAAAGTTACTAAGGAAGTTAGGGTTCTTAAGCATAAACTTGCCAACTGAATGGTAGACCAAGGAAAAATATAGGTTCAAGAGTTTTTAGTAAAGTGGTTGGGAAAACTACATTCTTGGGAACCAAAGGAGCTATTGCAGGCTTATGCAAACAAAGTGAATTCATATCTAGAGGACAAACAATGCTGAGGACGCTAACTCGATTGAATGGAGAAGAATGTCACACACTTAGGCAACTTTCGTCGGGGGGCTGCGTGTAGAACCACTATGGCTGCCACTTATAAGAGGTATAAAAAATTTTCTCATTATATAGGGATGTACTACCTTCTTACCAAAACACCTTATGCTAGCGATCACTATCAAGCTTGAGCATCGACCGGACTTGGCAGTAGTCATTGTTGGAATCTTGTGTTCCACTTTCATGTGGGCTTTTGTTTTCTTGCCATTTGCATATGGACTTTTGCTTGCCGCCTACTTGTGACCTTTGGAGTCAACTACTTGCATGCAGTCTTTACTTTCATTGCTGCCTACATGTGGCATTTATTTCTTTGTTTTCATTATAAATTTGTAAAGGTTTCTCATAGTGAATTTCCAAAAAATAATTTTACTTCGAGTGTTAATGGGGCTAACTCATACAACACTTTTTTGGGGACCACTCAGTTGACTTGTGGGTTTAGTGCCACAAGTGCCGCATGCATCTTGTGTGATTGCTTGGTGTGTGACATTTGGGTCTTCGAGAATTTTTGTACAAAATGGTTAGATATGTGTGTCCTAGAGTATACTGCAAAACAACTCAAATATGGGTTAGTGAAAATAATTTTTATACATCATCTCATAGGGCAACTATAGAGTTTATCTAAAAATACCCATAGACTCTCATATATGTGAAATTATATTGTCTCACTAGCCCCACATAATATCAACCTTACATGACCCACTGACATCACATAAAAATCACATCATTACATGACCCAATGACATCACATAATAATCACATCACGTGGCCTACTTGTCGCGCCATCATGAGCAAACAATAAACAACCAGAAGAATATGTCAACTTCCATATGAGTCATTCTCGATCTTTGCATCCCTCCGAACAAACTTGGAACACCACACCTATATAAAAAACATACATTAATAATCAATAGATTACTTATAACACCTCAATTCTGGTTCACTCTCAAACCGATTGGGATTGTTACGACATAACGAACCATCTCTTATTTTAAATTAATTCGGTCAACCCAAACTTAAGAAAAAATAAACCTAGATCCTCACAACATCTCAAGATGGAAGTGAAAACCCCTAAAATGCGCAATCAATGCACGCATGAAATGCATCACTTAACAGAATGCTACGTGAATGTCATGATTAATAATCCTATTGAAAAATCAATTAAATCACGATAAAAATTATATAAATTTTAAAATAAAACGGATAGAGATTCCCCTGAAAGTGCAATAAGGGCCAGCCACCCTGTGAACATGACACAAGGTCTATGGGTAGAGAAATCCCCTAATATATATATATATATATATATATATATCATAACACATTATAACATTTACATTTCATGACACACAATAGTTATATCATCACAGTCATAATAATATTTGTTCATCATATCTGTCACATATGTTATAGCTTTCTCAACATTTTAAGTCATTTTAATATATGACAATATGCCACATTATGATGCATCATAACCAAGAATCAAATAACAAGTAAAATATATCATGCTGGGTTGGTGTCTGTGTACTATGAAGTCATTGCTCTTTTGTCGAGGCCGACATGTTACATTCTTGTTCCTCACCTATATAAATAATAGAAAACCATCACCAATGATTGCCAATGGTTTGGTAAGAACTAAATATCAAACTGGTAAATAAGAGCTGACTCTCATGTAAAATAAAACAATCATATACTTTCACTAAAGACTCCAATGGCTACTACTGAGGAGTCATCTAATTGCAGACCAAATAGCATTTAAAATTGACTGACATTATGCCTCTCTGGACATTTCTCATTTTTTAGTCCCACTCTTGAGAAAATCATTATCCTAAGCCCTCTCCAATTCTCCATATTTCTCATGCCTTAGAGCACAAAGGTCGAGTACTCTCATGCAGTTGCCTTTAATACCCTTTGGTACTACATGTCCAGTACTCCAAGCCTCTCTGGATGTGAGGAAGATCTAGACGTAGAGTTATTAGGATCCCTCAGGAATGGAACGACCCTCTCTCTAATCCAGAGCCTACTGTCACTTACACATATGCCCTCTCGAGGTATGTGTTAAGTCAATCCCTTCATCTCTTAGGTCACACGAAAATACGATAAAAACTATATTATATGACTAAGAAGTGAATTATATAAATAGGCCAGAGGGCAACATGTTATAGATCTAAGTTTTCAAAATAGCTTGAGGGATCTCATAGTTGAGGCTTCTTAATTCCGGAAAACATAACGTTTAAATGACATGTGTTAAGTGGAATCCAATAAAATAACCAATTAACACGTCTTGTGATCTGTTAAACAAATTAGCGATGGACTAGGACAACAAATTAGAAGGAAAGTCCTATGGACTTGGTAGAAGCTCCAAGCAGGGTCTCGCGCCTAAACGGCGAGCTCCTACTTTGCACCTAGACAATCAAATTACAAACTAATGCCCATGCTAACTACATGATGGATGTATGAAATGAATGGTTATGAATATGATCAAAATCCTAATACCAAAATAAAAAATGATACAAATATGATTAATTTGATAAAAATCCACATCTAATTAGCTTAGTAAACCTAATGATGATATTTTTTACTTAAATAAATGTACTACTTCTTTATGCTATTTTACCCTTAATTATGCTTACTAATACATAATTATGACATTTTATATGTAATTAACTTTGTAATACTAATTATGGCATTCCACATTTAATTTCGATCATTAATTACCTTTCTAATCACTAAATAATTAACTTATTCAATTATAACACTAATACCCAATTTCACACTTTTAAATATCATTAATGTTATATAAAAATTCATATTCACAATATTCAAATCATTATTGATCATTACCAATTGTCAAATTACCTAAGAAATTAACAATTCAACACACAATTATCAAGAATTACAAGATTAATACATTAATAAAATATATGAACAATTCATAAAAATTATGAATGATATTAACAATGATTCAAATGAATTAAAAATCTAAAATTAGAAGAGTAAAGAACATTTCACCGTGATTTGGAATCGAATCGGTGACAACGATAGTGGCGGCGTTTATCAACAGTGCTAAGGGGTGGCGGCGGTGATTGCCGCACGGCGAGGAGGAGGGCTAGGAAGGGGCTAAGTGGGGGAAAAAGGTGAGATGGGCCGCCACTGGCCAAAATTGGCCTAGCGGCAGTGGGGCTACTGATGGCCAAGTAAAAGGGGGAGGAAAGGGGTGACTGGGTAAAGGAGAGGGAAGGGGAAAAGAGAGGTAAAGGAAGGAAGAAAGAGTCAGTGAGGAGGGGTTGGCTAAACGGCTGCAGCAAGGCCGGCTGCGCTCCAAGAAAATAGGGCCGGCAGTGAGCAGAGGATGGAAGAAGGAGATGCTGGAGGAGGAGGGGTAGCTGAGGGGGATTATTAGGAGGTGAGGTAGGTAGACGGTGGTTGTGTTGCCAATGGTGGTCTTTGGTGGC
>JAVDBV010059821.1:0-18115 GCA_032619315.1 Piper longum
ACGGATACTAAACGCCGCAATGGCCTAAATCTAGGCCTAAAATCTTAGCTAGCATATACAAACAAATCTGTATACCTAAGTATATACTGATAACTCGTGATCTTATTATCTGCATGTCTGGCATAATCAGCCAATATAACATGCTCATATGGCCATCTTAGCCTATAATCATAATCTGAAACTAGTTTGGCCCGATCTCACTCGAACCAACTCGATACTGACCCAAATAGGGAAAACTTAAATCGGGTAAAACCCTGACCCAAAAATGGGGTTTTACAAGTGTGACTAGCCTTCTACGAGTGGCCCGACTTTTCTTTCATCCACAAATATCAGATAGAGTTTAGTTTTTCGCCTTAAGTATCTTTAGTTAGTGCTGACAGCCATTGAAGGACAACTACCCTCTAGACTATAGTTCAGTGACTCTAGTCTTGCCAGTGTAGTGGCTTCTATAATTAAGTTCTCTGATAGTATGTTGATGGAAGATATTTTGGGGATGACATTTATATGAGGAGAGATTGTAAAACCTCACTTTGAGTTGAGGATTTTATCACTTGTAAAAACCACGAACTAATAATAATTTTTTCATAGACAAGGGTCGTTGTATAACTATAATTTATTGTTAGAATTTAGTATATATTTTGGTTACGATGGAAGAGAATTAGGGGGAGGTTTCGATGTGATATTTTAGGGATCAAATTTTTTGTAGATTATGAAAGATTTTATTGTTGTGATGGTTATCATAGATCACCCTCAATCTTTAAATAGAGAGGAACGTGGGGAGGGGTTTGGATGCTAGGTAGGCCGTCGCCGACATCGTTCCTCTCCCCACTTGCTTCTTTTCTTCCTCATTGGTACTCTCTTCATTTTCTTCTTCTTCCTCCATACTTCTTTATTTATTTTCCTTCGTGTTTGTTTCTTTATCATGTTGCATTTCAGCTTGTTGGTAGTTTCTAATCTTGATTTTTTTTAATTATTAGTTGAGATCATTGTTTTTTTTTTTGATTTCATAATTCGTGTTGTATGTGAATTAAAATTGGTATTATATTAAATATTAACTATGGTAATCTCATTTCAATTTTTACATTTATAATTGATAAATAGGTAATATCTAATTATAATGTAATTAATTATTACTTTCCATCATTTTGGCTTGTTGACTTCTAGATCTTCATGCATGATAAAAATTAAAAATAAATTAACAAACTAGTTTGTATGGTTTGGTTTGTGTTTTTCTATGTGCCTAGTCAGTATGTTAATATGAGTACATATGAGAGAAAATTATATTAGGTTCATGCCAAATTAAGTAAGTTGGTAATGACATTATACTACTTGTTACATATTTTGGAAATAACTAATCAAAGTTTGCTATTAATTAACTACTTAATATTTCTCTTCTTGATTTTAGGCTATGCAGATCAGTATTGACGTTATAAATTAAGACAAGAGGTTTATTTCAAAATAATATAATAATTGATTAAGTATAACGTTTCATACAATGTACAGTTTAAATTAGTCGTGATATTAGTTGCTCCATTATATTATATATATACTACAACCATTATATGAGTATCAAACTAATAAAATGTTATCTAATAAACAAAGCATTAATTTTGTATCGTGTTAATTTATCAACTTATAATTATTCTTTGCTATGAGAATGATAAATTAATTTTAGTAAATGTATATATTGTTATATTTATTTTTGGCCAAATTAATAAGTTATCATATGGCTTACAATTCTAACTATTGTATATTAATGATGAGGCATAAACTAGATTATTGATTCACGAGTTAGAATATAGATAGCTTACATATTAGTATATTTTAGTCACTTGAGGAATTATCATTGGTTTACCCGTTTTAATATCTTGTTCACTATTATATATGATTAATTATTAATTTATGGATTGATAAATCAATTATTAATTAACTTTTACAAATTCATTGTTTTTCCTTGGTTTATGATTTTATTTCATGTTGCATTCATTTAAATCTTGTTGACTTAGACCTGATCTTTTTTTTCCTCAAATTAGAGTATGCTTTTGTTGCTTGCGCATTGGTTTAGTTATGTTGTGATTTGAGGTCTGTATAACTACTTGAAATGTTATATATTCCTTTTCGACATCCTTGGTAAGCCTAAGCCCAGATTCGACCACCATGCGCCGAACACAACTGAGATCAAGGAATTGACTCAGTCCAACATAGGGCCGTATGTTTAAAAGTATTTGAAAGATAAAATTACCTACCCCTATGCCAAAAGGGGTGACAGGGTGCAATGACACAAGAGGACTCACTATGTGCTGGTGATACTGAGAGGGTGAGTCAATCGAAAATATCGGTAACTACAGACCATGGGCTACGTAACATGTGTGGGCATACATGTAATTATAGCTGGATGGGTAGCCACCCCTCCCGGCATAATTGGAGCTCGACCTGGGCTCATAATCTCTAAAGTAATTAATAAATAATGATATGGAATATATTGACTTGTTTCATGTAATTATACAACTAGGTTATTTTATCACAAACGAAGTTTTGTGACCCCAAGTGAGCAAATTTAAACTAATGCTTAAGGGTGTGGTTGGTAGTTGCCTTACTAACACAGGTTGGAAGATTTGATGAATAAAGTTGGACCTTTCTTTATATTATTTGAGCTATAATTGTGACAATGGGAAATGGTTTGGAGGCTGTGGAACTTAGCGTTTACGTAGCTAGTTTATCTTATGCTGTTGTTGCATGTTATATTTAATATAGATGATTTATTTTATGATCAATAAATTCTTAGAGATATTTGAATTTCATGTTTAATAATTTTATTTTTATATCCTCTCTATTTTTGGGTAACCCCCGGCCACTAAGGCAAGTCGTTACAGGTGGTATTAGAGCCCGGTTTCCCACTATCTCACAATTTATAACTCAAGTACCATGTTGAAAAGTTCATTATTTATCTTTTATCAGTGTTTTCTGTTGTTAATCAACAAATGTTTCTCTAATAAACCGAAGGGCTTGTCCATGATTCATGTAGTAGCAGAGTTTTCTGGTGTGTTGCCAGACGAACTCCCAGGGCTACCTCCTAAGCAAACAGTGGAGTTCATCATTGACCTAGCACCTGGAATAACACCAATTTCTAAAGCACCCTATCGCATGTCTTCAGTAGAACTCAAAGAGTTAAAGAGTCAACTAGAAGATTTGTTTTAGGCATGTTTCATCCAGCCAAGTACTTCACCCTGGGGAGCCCCTTTTCTTTTTGTGAAGAAGAAGGATGGATCGCTTCGGCTGTGTATTGACTACCGCCAACTCAATCAAGTGATAATAAAAAATCGGAACCCCTTACCGAGGATTGGTGACTTGTTTGATCAGCTAACAATAGCCGGAGTTTTTTCTAAGATAGAATTGCGGTCTACGAGTAAAGGAGTCAGACATACAAAAAACAATTTTCCGAACTCCGTTTGGACATTATGAGTTACTGGTTATGCCTTTTGGTTTAACAAATGTACCAATGGCCTTTATGCCGCTCATGAACGCGGTATTCCACACATATTTGGACAAATTTATTATTGTGTTTGTGGACAACATTCTAGTCTGTTGATATAATGAGGAGCATGTGAAGCACCTGTCCATTTCTCTTCAAGCTCTAAAAGAAGAATCAACAGTTTGCCAAGCTCACAAAGTATGACTTCTTGTTGAAGGACGTAAACTTCCTCGGTCATATTATCTCAAACGCTAGAGTTGCAGTGGATCCATCCAAAGCGAAAGCTGTCACTAATTGGCCACAACCCATGTCAGTCACCGACATCAGAAGTTTTCTTAGTTTAGTGGGCTACTACAGGAAATTCATTAAAGACTTTTCCTTGGTAGCATCTACAATGACCAATCTCACAAGGAATGGAGTCAAGTTTGAATGGAGTAGTAAGTGTGAGGAGAGTTTCCAATCTCTGAAGAAGAGTCTAACCATTACACCAGTCTTAACCCTGCCAAATGGTAATGAAGGATTTGTAGTCTTCAATGATGCGTCTCTGTTAGGTTTAGGATGCGTCCTTATGCAAGGATGCAAAGTGGTGGCCTATGTCTCTTGTCAATTGAAGATTCACGAATAGAATTATGCAACTCATGACTTGGAATTGGCAGCCGTTGTTTTTACCCTAAAGATTTGGAGACACTACCTGTATAGAGCCTAGTTTGAAGTCTTCACTAACCACAAGAGTTTGAAGTATATATTAACCTAGAATGATCTTAACCTTCAATAGAGCCGGTGGATGGAATATTCAAATGACAAGGAAGGCGAACGTTGTAACAGATGCATTGGGTCAAAAGGCAAGGTGTACAAGGGTCAGCAACTAGCTAGACTTTGGGCTATGTCGGCAGAAGTGGTGGCTATCAACTTTGTGGAGCAACTAACAAGGTTACTGGCAAATCTCGTCATTTCAAATGACTTGGTTGATCGTGTTAAGTTAGAACAAATGGATGACGAGGAGCTGAATGAAATGATGGAAAGAACTTCTGATATCATACCCAATTCCAATAGTGTGATCAGAGGTAGAGGGAGGTTGTGTGTACCCAAGGATGATGTACTAAGGGGGAATATCCTAGATGAGGCTCATCGCTCAAAGTTTTCAATACACCCTGGAGTTACTAAAATATATACGATTTAAAGCGATCCTACTGGTAGATTAGAATGAAGAAGGATGTTGTGGATTTTGTCTCCAAGTGTCAGACTTGCCAACTAATCAAAGCCGAACATCAAGTAACTAGTGGACTGCTGCAGCCTTTAAAAATACCTGCCTGGAAATGGGAATGTGTCACTCGCGTTTATCACAAAACTGTCAAGGACTCACAAGAAGCATGACTCCATATGGTGGTTGTGGACCGACTAAGGAACCCAACTTCATCCCCATAAAATCAATGCAGACAACGGAATACCTAGCAGAATTGTATGTCAATAACATCTTGAATCTAAACGGCATTCCTACGGAGAAAATCTATGACCTGAGATACCCTATTCACCTCACATTTCTGGGAAGCTTTCCGAAAAGTCATGGGACCCAAATCAAGTTCAGTAGTACAACATATCATCCCCAAACTGATGGTCATAGTGAGAGGACTATTCAAACATTGGAAGATTTGTTGATAGCTTACATCCTTAACTGGGGAGGAGACTCGGAGAAACACTTAGCCTTACAAGGCTAGTATCGGGATGACACCATTTAAAGTCTTATATGGTAGGCCTTACTGGTCTTCATCATGCTGGTTGGAGTTTACTGAAGCAGTTACAGTCGGGGCCGAGATGATGAGGGAAGCAACTAAAAAGGTAAAACTCATTCAAGAAAGGCTTAAGGCAACGAAGGATTGACAGAAGAGTTATGCTGATACACAAAGGAGGAACCTAGAGTTCCAAATTACGGAGCTCGTGTACCTCAAGATATCTCCTACGAAGGGGGTGATCAGATTTAGAACATCAGGGAAGTTGAAGCAAGATTCATAGGACAATTCCCAATTCTGGATCGAGTTGGAACTTGTGCATATAGATTCGCATTGCCATCAAGTTTAGTTGGAGTACACAATGTTTTCTATGTGTCAATGCTAAAGAGATATGTATGGGATGAAGGACACGTAATTACAAATTTTGAGGATGTAGAACTACAATCAGATTTAACCTACGAGGAAAGACCGATTCGTATCTTCGCTAGAGAAATAAAGACACTCCGAAATAAGAAAATTCTCTTAGTAAAAGTATTGTGGAGGAACCATGGATTAGAGGAAGCAACATGGGAGATTGAACAAGAAATGTCAAAGAAATACCTGAGCCTATCTGTGAAATAATGTTCCTATAATTTGTACTAACACAATTGGATAAATAAGATATAAATAAATAAATTTTATCTCATAAAGTTCAATGTCATTTACAAGTCTAACTATAACTAGATAATTAGTTGACAAATTGGTCTACCCCTACTAATCCTAAGAAAATAATTAATTTAAATCATTCTTTTTGTCGTTATAATATTTACAAGGACGTAAATTTTTATGTTGGGGAGATTGTAAAAACTACAAAATAATTATAATAAAAATAATAATAATTTTCTCTTAGATGGAGGAGGTAGTATGACTAGAATTTATTGTTAGAATTTAGTAGATATTTTGGTTAAAATGGGAGAGAATTAGGGTAGGTTTCAGAGAGATCTTTTAGGGATCAGAGTTTTTGTAGATTATGAGAGATTTTATTGTTGTGATGGTTATCCTAAATCACCCTCAATCTTTAAACAGAGAAGATCGTGGGAAGAGGTTTGGATGCTAGGTAGGCAACCGTCGGAGTCGTTCCTCTCCCCACCTGCTTCTTTTCTTCCTTATCGGTACTCTCTTCATTTTCTTCTTCTTCCTCCATACTTCTTTATTTATTTTCCTTCTTGTTTGTTTCTTCATCATGTTGCATATCACCTTGTTGGTTGTTTCTGATCTTGTTCGTTTTGAATTTTTATTAGTTGAGATCATTGTTTTTTTTAGATTTCATAATTCGTGTTGTATGTAAATTAATATTGGTATTATATTGAATATTGACTATGGTAATCTCATTTTAATTATTACATTTATATTTGATAAATTGGTAATATCTAATTATAATGCAATTAATTATTACTTGTCATCATTTTGGCTTGTTGACCTCTAGATCTTCATGCATGATAAAAATTAAAAATAAATCAATAAACTAGTTTGTATGGTTTGATTTGTATTTTTCTATATGTCTGGTCAGTATCTTACTGTGAGTGCATAAAAGAGAAAATTATGTAAGGTGCATGCTAAATTAAGTAAGTTGGTAATGACATTATATACTTGTTACATCTTTTAGAAATAACTAATCCAAGTTTGCTATTAATTAACTAATTAATGATTAGCTTCCTCATTTTTGGCTATGTAGATCAGTATTAACGTTATAAATTAAGACAAGAGGTTTATTTGGAAATAATGTAATAATTGATTAAATATAATGCCCCATACAATGTACCGTTTAAATTAAGTTTAAATATGTTGTTGTGATATTAGTTGCTCCGTTATAATATATATAGTACAACCATTATATGGGTATCAAACTATTAAAATGTTATTTAATAAATATGGCATATAGAAAATAATAAATTTTTTTAGTTAATTTTAGTAAGTGTTTTCTTGTGTTAATCTATTAACTTATAATTATCCTTTGTTCTGAGAATGATAAATTAATTTTATTAAATGTGTAAATTATTATATTTATTTTTGGCAAAATTAATAAGTTATCATGTGGCTTACAATTTTAACTATTGTTTATGGTTGATGAGAAATAAACTAGATTATTAATTCATGAGTTAGAATATAGATAGCTTTCACATTAGTAGATTTTAGTCACTTGAGGATCTATCATTGGTTTACCCATTTTAATATTTTATTCTCGATTATATATGATTAATAATTAATTTGTGTATTGATAAATTAATTATTAATTAACTTTTATAAATTCATTATTTTTCCTTGGTGTGTGATATTATTTCATATCGCATTCATGGCATTCATTTAGATCTTGTTAAGTAAGATCTAATCTATTTTTTTCCTTATATTTGAGTCCGCTTTTGCTGCGTACACATCGGTTCAGCTTTGTTGCGATTTAAGGTCCATATAACTACTTGAAATGTTGTATATTCTTTTTTTGCAACCCTGGTCAGCTGGAGCCCAGATTCGACCCCCATGTGCCGAGTGCAACTGGGGTGAAGGACTTGCCTCAGTCTTACACGAGACCGCACCTTTAAAATTATGCACTTGAGATACCGAGAGGGTGAGTCAATGGCAAATATCGGTAGTTATAGTTCTGGACCGACGTAGCGTGTGTGCGCATACATGAGATTGAAGCTGCATGGGGTGGCCACCACTCCCGGCATAATTGGAGTTCAACATAGGGTCATAATCACTAAAAGACTTAATGAATAATGATATAGAATATATGACTTGCTTCATGTAATTATACGACTTAGTAGTTTTATTACTAACATAATTTTGTGACCTCAAGTGAGGAGCTTTAGGCTCATGCTTAAGGGTGTGGTTGGTGGTTCCCTTACTAACCCACGTTGGAAGAATTGATGAATGAAGTTGGACTTCTTCTACATATTATTTGAGTTATAATTGTGACTATAAGAAATGGTTTGGAAGCTGTGGAACTTTGCGTTTGCATAGGTAGTTTATCTTATACTATTGTTGCATGTTATATTTAAATAGCATGATTTATTTGATGATCAATAAATTCTTAGAGATATTTCAATTTCATTTTTAACCATTTTATTTTTATGTCATCCGTATTTTTGGGTAACCCCCTGCCAGCTAAGGCGGGTCGTTACACTACTAGTAGTTTTGTTTGGCTTGGGTGAGCGTTGAGTCGGTTTGGTCAGTCCAGCCATAGTTCTAGTTAGTCCAGCCTTCAGACCTTGTATGTGTGCCGAATGAGGCCCTATGTGTATATTACGCAGGCTGAGTATGCCCGTGACACAGTTGATGGCATGAGATGTGTGTGAGGGTGTGTTTACAAGGCATGCACATTAATCACTTAGGCTATCTTTGCATTTAGTATATGTGTTGGGGTTTTTGGGTTAGTTCAATAGCTTCTAGATGCATGACATTTAGTGGATGTGAAGCTTCCAATAAATCAACTTAGTTCAAACTCTAGTCTATTAGTTTAATTTGATTACTCTTATTGTCTATGATAGTTTATATCCTATTTAGAACCCTGTAAACCATCACATTCAATCTATTTGATCTCATCCACACGTTGAGCACTTATGAAAGCTGTTTGGGAAGCAATTAGGGATGTAAACAAGCCAAACATGCTCGCAAGTATTTTACTTTTGGCTCAATTCAGCTTGAACTTGTGCTTGTTAATTTTGTGCTTGAAAAAATAGTCGGCTCAAAATGGATATCTCATTGAACAATGAACATATCTTGAGCTAAGGAGTGTTTAGCTCGACTCGGTTCGAAACTCAAGCTTGATGTGTTCAAACTCAAAAAAGTACTCGGCTCGACTCAGCTTGTCAATACAATTGAGGTCACATTAAACTTATCTAGTGTTGGAAAGAAAATTTTGATCCTATATAAGTCGAGTACGAGCCAAGCACAAACATTCCCTCGGCTCGAGCTCGGCTCGAAAATATAGCAAGTCAAACACGAACCAAGCTTAAACACTATGAATTTTGGACGAGCTCAACTCAACCTATAATGCATCAAAGCTCGTCAAGCACTCAAACAAACTCAAACATGCTTGCCAAAAATCAAGCCGAATTCAAAAACATCCCTGCTCGGCTCGGCTCAACTCGTTTACACCACAAGATGCAATGAACTAAAAAATCATTCAATTTTGGCGGCCAGTTTAACCTTTATATAGGGTGAATTGGCTATTTTTACCTATTTATAATTATTTTGCCTACGTTTTTTTTTCTTTTTTACCTATTTACCTTCCATACGAGATTACATATTTTTCCACCCAATTTCTCCCCTATTTAAATCTGTCCTCTTGGTAATTGAAGGCAAGTGAAAGATTCCTCTTTTCTTTTCATTTCATCTCTATTTATTGAGATTTTTAGAATTATTCTTGATTTTTATTGGTTGCTTTTGACTGATTCTGTTGATTTCTATCATTCTCATGTCTTTCTTGTACTAGATTACTGTCGTTGCTAGTGTCCCCCTCTTATTATTCTATACAGGTGTTTGTTGTCTTTCTTTCGTACAGTAAGTTCTATAATTTGGGTGTTTTAGTATTAGTTCATGGTTCTATATGATTGTTAATTAAAATTTAATGTTGGGCTTAACCTCAACTGTGCAGTTAGTGATGATTTATCCCTTGTTGAAGTACGTGTTCACCTAGTTCTTCATGTTAGTATTTAACATTTTCTTATAGGAGTAGTCGTGTTCGTCCAATCTTGTGCGATCATGATCGAATCTGATCCCATGCATGCACTGTAACCCAAGCCATGAAAGACTTTGTCCACGTTTGTTGTATGATTAATGGAAAGGAAATAGAAATAAGAATGTAAAACATGTGACTCCACTCAGAGTTTTATATTAGCGAGCCAGTTAATTAGAGTTAAATCAGTTTCATGACACGTGTGCTGAATCGAGGCCGACCGTATGTTATGAACGATTAGGGTCAAATGTACTGGGTATATGATAACATAAGAAAAATGACAATAAATGAGCTATCAAAGTATATAATAGTATGTTAATTTTTTTTTAAGTATTTGATCGTAAAAACTTTTCTAGGTTCAATAATGCACTAAGATGTATTAACAGTTTGAGTGGGTTATTAATTATAGAACATATCATTTTGATGTTATTAAATATATTATATTTATGGTATTTTTTGAGATTTTTTTGATTTTTTAAAGATTTTATTAGGAGTTAATTATTTTATTTTTTACTTAAATTGGAGTTGACTCAATTTTTATTAACAAAATTGCCACCAAAACCCTCCTCCCAAAGGTTTCCCTTCTCTCCCCGATCGTCACTCAGACACCTCCTCAGGCTGCTGCTTCACTCCAATCGACCCTACCGAGCTCTGTCGGAGCATAGCAGAGTAGTTTTGCATTGCAGAACACGCCGCTCTGCTGACACCATCCCTTCAACCTGGACGACCATTCCCCCGTCGTGTGTTGCTATCGAGACCGGTCCGAGGGCCGATCTGGCAAGCTCAAGCATCCCGACTGACCTACAGCTGCCGCCAATGATCATCATCGTCGCCGTTGTCCTCACCCTCAATGTCGTGGCATCAAGCTCACCAAGCTGGTGCCGACCCACAGCCCCGTCCACCTCGCCGAAAAAGCAGCCGAAAAATCGTTGGAAAGCAGTCAAAAAACTAGATTTGCTGGAATTAGTAAGAAATCACCGGGTTTTCTCTGAATTCATCCCGCCAATCCCCATCGAACTTCAGATGCCATCGGGTGTCAAATTCGTCTCCCAATACATACAACCAAGCCCTAATCGTCACCAATTACCAATGCCCGTAAGATATAATTACCTTCTACCTAATTAATTAAAATTAATAATTATTATCACATCATGCTAGGATTTAATTAATTCACATGATAGAGTACTTTGATTGTAAATAAAAATGAATTTGCATGATTTGAATGATATAAAATAAATGTTAATTAACTGATTAGGTAAATTTAGTAGATCATGCTAATTAAATGCAATGTAATTTTGAAAAACATGATGTGCATTGATATGAGTGTATTGTTTATGATGTGTGAATGCATCATTCAAATAGTGGGATTTAGCTTTTAGATCTGATGTGTAGGTACAGAGTAAGAGCTCACCACCTAGGTGCATAGACACGATTAGAGCTTCTACCAGGTCCATTAAGGGCTCGCTTTTGGTTTGATCTTTCATTCTCTTGTAATTTGATTTAACAGACAAGCGAATGTGTCAAGTGGTAGATTTATCATATCCCACTCTATACGGGCCATTTAGTCATACAAATTTTCGAATTAACAACCATTAAGGATGAGATCCCTCGAGTTTATTTTAGGGCATATTATATTATGATCCCTACCGAGACCTATGTATATAAAGTTTTTCTCTATTTTCTAGTGAGATGTGAGACAATGGGAAAGTTGGCTCGCATCCACCACAAGCGGTTGCATGTGCCAGTCAAAGTGGTCTCTAAATTTGTGGGCTGGCCATTCTATTCCCGAGGGATCCTCACAACTCCACATTTTGAGTTTCTCAAACTAGAGTAGTTTGGAGAATTATGGGTACTGCAATACAGAACAAATCTAAACTTGTAGATTCAAAGGGTACTAAAAGCGTCTGCCTGAGAGTACTCGGCTTAGATGCTTAGGACCATGAGTTATACAGAGGACGTAGAGGGCTTTAGTAGAATGGATTCTTAAGTGTAGGAAAAATGCTAAGGCATCTGACGAGTAAGAATGAGTTGTTTAAGTCAAGGCTTATTGCTCCTAATTAGTTTAATAAAGCAGTACATAATTGATTTCATTTAAAATGAGAGTCAGCTATCATGTACTAGTTTGATTATTAGTTATTTCTAAGTCAGTAACACTCATTACTCACTTTTTATATTATATATGTAGGTTAGAACGTGAATGACTAGGCATTGTTGGGACCGCAGAGGAGCAACAATGGAACTTGCACATATATACCTACCAGCATGGAATGATGAATATGATGTGATGAACTATTGTTAATGGTTATGGATATATATATATATATATGCTGGGAAGTTTTTTTGCAAGAAGGTTGCAAGAAAATTATGAAATATTTTGCATGTGATTATTAATGTCAATAGAGTTAAACAGGCTAAGTAATGGAGTCTAGATCTGACTCGAAAGAATAAAAAGATGACAATGTGAATGTAGTGTGAAAAATACCGTATCTTAGAAATGTTTTATATTTTTATCATTATATATATATATATATATATTTGTTTCTGAGCCTCAGAGAAATGGTCTATACTATTCTAAAACTACGGGAGGAGATCTGTGAAAGAAGTTGTAGCCACTCATGATTACGTGCCAATAATTGTGGAAGAGAGGGGCACTATCAAGTTTTATAAATAACCACCTGAGTGCTGGAAAGAGGAGAATTTTCAAGAACAAAGGGAAGAGAAGGGAAGGAGCGGGAAGGAATAGGAGATCCCATCAACGAATTGTCAAAGTTTCTACAGTCAAGACCTGACAACCAAAGCTACCCTTTGTCGGAGTTTGTCACTGCTAAAGTTGTGTTGCCACCTGCCGGAGTCGTCACTAACGCGTGAAGAACATAGGCACCGCATGTTGATTTATTAACTAAAACAAAAATTATAGAGATGATAAAACCATCACAATAAAACCTTCTTTAGATTAAATCATCAAGAAAATAGGACTTGATAACAGAAGTCTACTTGAATCTATAAAAGAAAAACGATTCTTGAATTCTTTAGGTTTTTGATTTTCCAAATTTAGCCAGGTTATTAAAGACAAAGTTTTTGGACAATGGGATGCTAGAACGAAAAACTACTTGCAAATTTGGAAACCTCAAATAATAGCATATGATACAATTATATATGCATGTATATATATGTCCAAAATCCAACATTCTCTCCCTTAGACTATATACATACAAAGATAATTATATATTACCATACAACCTTAGGAACTCCAAAATAGCTTACACTATAATTCCAAAAATAACAATTTCGTCCATTAATTAATGTTAATGTAAGATCAAAACGATTTTTGTTACATATATCGTAACTAAATCCATCCATGGTAATATGCATCAACATAATAAAATAGCATATATCAAGTATGGTTGTGTAGCATGAAAATTACATGTAATTTGATCTAAACATGTTTATTTTCAACTTGGCCAACTTTATGAGATTACCAAAATAGAGTGAAATATAAACCAATAGTGTAATTCACATTTAAAAAACAAAAGAAGCTCCCACTAAAGTAACATATCATCAAATGCTACAATGCCCAGATGAGCAACATGCTCATGAAAGACCTTGGGCGGTAAATTTTTAGTAAGCAGATCCACAACCATAGAGTTTGTCCTGATATGCTTTATAGAAACTTTACCACTGTGAACTCTTTCTTTCACAACAAGGAACTTAATCTCTATATGTTTTGATTTAGATGTGCTCTTGTTGTTATTTGAATATAATACCGCATACTAATTGTCACAAAATAACTTAAGTGGTCTTTCAATATTATCAACAATGAGCAGCCCTGTGAAAAAATTCCATAACCATATTCCATGATTGGATGCCTTATAACAAGATATGAATTCAGCTGCCATGGTGGAAGAAGCTATGAGTGTCTGCTTAGCACTCCTCCAAGAAATAGCTCCTCTAGCAAGCAGATAGACATAGCCAGAAGTGGATGGACGACTATCTTGACATCCAGCAAAATCAGAATCAGAATACCCAATTATCTCAAGTTGATCTAACTTTCAATATGTAAGCATGTAGTGTTTCGTTCTCTGAAGATATCTCACAACTCTTTTGTCTACTTTCTGATGATTCAATCCCGGATTACTTAAATATCTGTTCAACATTCAAACAATATACGCAATATATGGATGCGTACATACTTGAGCATATATAAGACTTCCCACTGCTGAAGCATAGGGAATATTTTGTATTTCCTTTCCTTCTATGTCATTTTTAGGGCATTGATTGAGACTAAATTTGTCTCCTTTAGAAATAGGAGTATCTCCTAGTTTACAACCATGTATGCCAAATATTTTAAGAATTTTTTCTATATAGGTCATTTGTGATAATCCGAGTATGCATCAAGAGCGATCTCAATGTATTTGAATTTCTAATATAAAAAACACATTTCCAAGACCTTTCATTTCAAATTTCTTTGATAAAAATCTCTTGGTTTCGTGTAAAAAACCTATATCATTGCTGGCAAGCAATGTATCATCAACATATAAAATCAGAAAAATATACTTATTCCCACAAAACTTATGGTATATACAATCATCAATCACATTTACTGCAAAATTGAACGACAGAATAACTTGATTAAATTTGTGATATTATTGACGAGAAGCTTGCTTAAGTCCACATATAGATTTCTTTAATTAGGAAACCATATTCTTTGAATCTCCCGATACAAAGTTTTTTGGTTGTACCATATAAATTGTTTCATCAATGTCACCATTTAGAAATGCAATCTTTACATCCATATGATGTAACTTGAGATCAAAATGTGCCACTAATACAATAATTATTCTGAATGAGTCCTTTAATGAAATTGGAGAGAAAGTCTTATTATAATCAATGCCTTCATTTTGAATAAGCCCTTCACAACAAGACGATATCTTTCTACGTCACCTTTTAAATCCCTCTTGGTTTTAAATATCCATTTACAACCTATAGGTTCGCACTTTCAGGCGACGGGACAAGATCCCAAACGTCCTTAGCTTTCATGGACTTCATCTCTTCAATCATGGCCTCAATCCACTTTTGAGAATTAGAACTCTTCATGACCTGATGAACGTTAATTGGATCATCTTATATCATTCTATTGTTATCCACATATTCTTGGAGAAATGATATAATCATCTGGAATTGCATTTCTCTTTTCTCTTGTGGATCTCCACAATGGCATTTGCTCTTGAGGCTATTGGGTTTGCACTTAGGTATAACTTGATGATTGTGATTTGTGAGATTTTCGACAATGTCTTGCAATTCTAGTATTGTTTCTTCAACAACATTAGGAATATGATCCTGATTATTGACAAGAATAGTCATGGGAAGAGAAACAGATTCTTCTTCAAAGATAAAGTCTCTAACTTCATTTCCCCATATGAACTTAACATCCTAAAAGAACTGAGCATTTACCGTCTCAAAGAATGACCTTGTTGTGGGATCATAAAACTTATACCATATAGACAATTCAGAGTACCAAACAAAATAGTTGTTAACTATTTTTTAGTCCAGTTTCTTCTCATTTTCCTATAAGGGCCTTGCCTTAGCTGGACAACCTCAAATGCGTAAATACTTAATACTGGGCCTTTTCTAGTCCACAATTCATAAGGGGTATTAATTGTTTCCTTTGTTGGTGAGCAATCATACTTCTCACCATGTCTTTTAATATTCTGTTTCGTACCTCAATAACACCATTCATGTTGGGGTACTTGGCATTATGTATTGTGGGATGATTCCATACTTTTCTAAGAATTTGGCAAATAGTCCTGAACATTGTACATTTGATCCATCATATCTACCATAGTATTCACCACCATGGTGAGATCTAATTGCCTTAATAGTTTTATCAAGTTGGTTCTTAACCATAACGAGAATAATCATCAATGAACGTAATAAGATATTGTTAACCATTCCAAGAAGTCATAGGAAACGGACCACAAATGTCCGTATGTATTAGTTCTTAGACGCTTGAAGATCTATTGACACCTAGTCTCCTTATCTTTGTTTGTCTCCCTTAATGCACTTAGCACAAACTTGAAAATCTGATAAATTAAGAGAATCAAGAATTCCATATAATAGAAGTCATTCAATTCTTTGTTTAGAAATGTGTCCTAAACACTTGTGCTAGAGTAAAGCAGAATTCTCATTGATTAATTTTCTTTTCATACCACGCAAACCTATATACAAAGTTTCATTAAAAGATGCAATAGTATCAAGTAAATATAGATTATCATAAAATGACAAGGAACCTTTACCAATATTTGAATTTAGAAAAAAACTAAACTTATTATTTCTAAATGAACAAGAATAACCAAATTTGTCCAACATAGAAATAGAAACCAAATTTTGTTTAAAAGATAGTACTACATATTTCTCTTTAAATTCCAAATAATATCATGTCTTCAATAATAATCTAAAAGTCAATATTGCTTCAACTACAACTAATTTGCTAAAAAACGTACTTGTTTCAGCCTTATCATTTTTTACAAAACGCTTTTCAATTTCTTTAAGAGACTCAGTGGCTGTTGTAACCTTCTCAAATAGATCGCACCTGAAGGTCTTTGGAATTCCACGCTTCATGATCATATAACGCATGCAATTTGAACATTCCAACTTCTCAATGTCCTACTTTTCCTCAATGGAACTTTTATCCGTAAGAGAAGTAGGTTGTTCAGTCTTTAACACAAGGACAAGATCCATGCACCCGAGAACGATCATCACACTCTCTTTCCAATTCTTAAAATTATCTTTAAGTATTGGACTTGAATTGATGTTGGGAGAAATCATAGAAGCAGATTGATTAACTAAAAATAGAAAAAAAATAACATGCACATAATAATATTAATAATTTAAAATGGTTAATCCATCAAAAGATACCTACCACAACATTAATATTTCGCTTTTGGACAGAAATATTAATTTGTATGTACTACTATTAGTCTAGTAATCATATATGCGCAATAAATCCTGTTAAATAATAAATCTAGCTTTAGACTAATTTACTATTTACATGGAATTTTGATAATTATTAAATATTTATTACCACAAATAAGTATATAACTCTATCAAATATTAGCCTTCTTTTGGGCCGATTAAAATTCATATGAATCATATACCCACAACCAACTTAATATTTTAAAAAAAAATAAATGTCCACAAAAGATTCTACTTTGGTAGTATATTGTAGAAATTAATAATTCTAAAATATTAATAATAACTGAACCATAATTTCAATTTAATAATCCCAAATATAAATAACATAAAACTTAAAAAGGTTATAAAAGTATCTTTATTTAGAAATTTCTAAAATTATAATTTTTATTTTTTTGCAACTTTATTTTCCTCATTTGATATTTTAGCAAAAGATGACCTTGAGTTGATAATAAATATTTCATTTACAAATTTATTGTATTTTTTCCCCACATTTGTGAAAATAACAATAACTACTGCTGAATTTTGGGAACTCCCAATGGGTTGAAGACTTTATCAATTTGTTCCATCTTCAATAATATTAGTTTGGGATCCTAAATCGTTAAGCTTGGATGTAATATGGAACTAGAGAGTTCAAATAAGATTTTATTTTGGGATCCATCTATTTCTGAACTTTAATAAAAAATTAAACACAAATCAAATTAATCATCAATGATCTAATGTAAAGTTGCTTTGATGCCACTTGTTGAGTTTATTATCTAAACTAAAAAATTATATTGATGATAAAACCATCACAATAAAACCTTCTTCAGATTAAATCATCAAAAAAATAGAAATTGATAATGAAAGCATACATGAATCCATAAAAGCAAAACGGTTCATAAATTTTTAAAGTTTTTGATCTTCCAAATTTTGTCGGTTTCTTCAAGACCATAATTTCTATACGATGGGATGCTAGAACGAAAAACTACTTGCGAATTTGGAGACTATAACCCTTTCTATCCTTATTTTTCATAATTTAAATTTACCTTATCATAAAAGAGAAATTATGAAAATATGAAAATTTTATATATATATATATATATATATATATATCCAATCCATATTTACATTAATGACCCATTAAATTTAACTTTAATAGATTAATTGAATTTAACCCAAATCTTAAATAATAATATGTGCTATAATTATATATACATGTGTGTGTGTGTGTGTGTGTGTGTGTGTGTGTGT
>JAVDBV010059822.1:0-14308 GCA_032619315.1 Piper longum
TAGGTAAACTCCGAGCCGCCGACAACGACAAAGAAATTTGCTGAAGGTAAAAAGTAACAAATTAGATATAAGAAGGGGAGACAAAATCGTACAACAAATATAATATTTTGAGATAAATATTTCGTCGCCGGAAAAGAAATGCTGGGGAAGGACGGGAGCCGAATTGGGGCGGATTCGTTGGGGACGACGAACATGCCAAAATTCTAATGCTGGCATCGCTATCGGCCAGCCCACATACTATCACTTGTTACTAAATTAGAAAAATCCCACCTTTTCGTCCTCTTTCCTCTCCCCCCGAGTCAATCCCCCTCTTCCCCACCGCCTCGCGGCCGCCGGCGGCGGCGCCGCCTCTGGTACCCTGGTCCGAGGAGGGGCGGGTAAACTTGTCGGCTTTCATTCCCTGCCGTCGGTGGATTGTCTATCAAAGGTTTATCCGCTCACTACCTCCCGATATTGTCTTTTGTTGTTGAATTTTTGTTTTTTTTTTTCGGATTGTTTGGTGATTGTGATTGGAGATCGGATCGTTCTCTTCACCATCTTTTTGGTCGTTGGATTCCTGCCGGCGTTCGGAATTCACGCCGCGGCGGTGGGTGTCTTCATTCGCGTTCTCCCTCCCTGCATTTTGGGACCGCCTTGTTTGGGATCTCAATGTCGGACTTCTGTGTATCCAACTGATTTTGAATTGATAAGTTTACGAGCTTGCTCCCTGCTATTAATTGAAAGTTAGTGATCTCTGGTCTAACTATATAACTATGTAATTCGGTCTTTTTGTTCGTTGTTTACGTTTGTTGGGGAAAAGGTATCTTACTTTAGCTTCCATGGAGCTTTCATGGATGGAGAACGACGAGAGTGGTGGTTTTGGAAAAACACTTTTATTGTTGTTGTTATTATAATTATAATAATAATAATTATTATTATTATTGAATAGTCTCCGGATATAATTGATGTATATTGCTTTGAGATTATTAGTAAATTAGTTGTACGTTGTAATAAATTGTTCTGCTTGATTGTATTGATGGTTGATTCTTTGTATGGTAGTATATATTTTTCATCAATGGGATGAGTATTTTTTTGTTTTTTGTTACGTGAATTGTTGTGCTGAATTGGATACGGATTTGTAAGCTTTGTGAGTTAACAAGTTTTTCAACTTGTAAACAACTCTTATTATGCTGTTCATGCGAGTATGAACTTGGGAATGAGCAAATGCATTGTTTATGTTTTGTTATGTACTTTGAAAAGCGATACCAGCTCCTGACTGATTTAAACCAAATTAAAATTGACATTGTTACAAGTTGAATTAGTCTGGCTCTTTATTTTTAGATATGATCCATTCAATAACCCATTCCGATTTTGTCAACCCTGCTTCTTCTATGTCAGCACATGTGCATCTAATTTCTCCCAAAGGCTAAACTTGTCTTTTTAGACCTGATTTTATGGTTAATTCTTACACTTTGGTTCTCGCTTGAAAGAATTTTTTGTGCTCACATCGAGTTGTCTTTATTTCCTGTGCTATATGCTCATAGTGGCTTTTCTTGTTGCTGCAGCTAAGGTTTTGGTTGTAAGTTACTTGAGTACATATGGTTGGAAAAAGCTTTTCCTTGTCAAGCCTGACGGAAATGGGCTGTTGCAGTTGCTTTGGATTCTTAAGGAGGCACCATAGATCATTGAGGGCAATTCATGCTCCAGTTGCTCATTTATCTCAAGAATTCTTACTAACGGACAGCATGGAAGAAGTGGACGGGATTTTTTATAATGGTGAAGCAGGTATTCTCCATGGTTTTGACTGTGAACTACGACGTAAAAGAAGGGCTGCTGAGGAGCTTCTATTGCATAAGATTCAAAATGGAATGATATGTAGGGAAGTCTCTGTTAAGGAGACCAGACATGTTACACGGTCTGAGGTTAGTAAAAACATGGATTCATTGTAGAGATTATATAAATATAATTCATTTCAAATTGCCATGATAAATTAAGTGGTTGTAGAAATGTGCAAACTGGTGCCATTTGATAAATGTATTTTACGGTTGTAAAAATATTCCCCCTGGTAATTTTAATTTAGAATTCAGTGCAATTAAATGTTTTGGCTTTACCTCTTGATTTGAGCTTATTGGTGCACATTTAGTATAGCTGATTACCTGCTTTGTTGACGCAATTATGTATTTAATGCTTAATTTGAAATGTCTGGCAGGATGAAAATGGAAACAAAATGGTCAATGAATATGTCCGGGAATACAAAATTGGTTCTGGCAGTTATGGTAAAGTGGTGAGGATTTAATCTTGGCAGCAAAAATACTTTCAAATACCTTATATCTGAATGGTCTATGACATTTTTTTATAAAATTACTGTCTTGAGTTAGGCATTGTATAGAAGTACCACAGATGGAAACCGCTATGCCATAAAGGTAAGACTTCCTTACCAACACACGTTATGCATTAGCTTACGGAGATTATTCATTGAATGATAAGTTGTATTTTTACTCGTTGAATGATAAGTTGTATTTTTACGTTACTAGGTCTTTGAGATGCATACATTTGAACACCCTCAATTAATGTTTTTTTCTGTTCCATAATTGAGATAATTGTCTTATAATAATTTCAAGCAGTTATACAATGTTAGTTGTAACCACAATGCTGCAAATTTAATGTTTGTGGCATGATCTCTAAATCCCTTGTGTTAGGCTTTTAACAAAGCACATTTGTTAAAGTTGCGGGTTGCACCTTCAGAAAATGCCATGATGGATGTTCTTAGAGAAGTAAGTGGTATTTTATTTTTAATCTTTAATTTTTAATCTGGTTGCCTAAATACTCCTGCTTCTACCATAAATGTCAATCAAGAAACAACCCCCCCTCACTCTCTCAATATAAAATTTTACTTTCTTTTGCTTGATAAAAATATTGGAAAAAGTTTGTGACATCTACAAGTTTATAACTCCATTCTCATTTGGTATGAGTTTTGCTTCGTCATTTGACTGTTTTCAATGAGGTGTATAGATGACTGTAGTAATTTTCGTTTTTCATATTAGGAATAGACATACTCTCATATTTCCAGGGTGTTTCCCTCCAACTTTTGGAATCTAATATTAGCCAGTGTTGACTTTAATTGAAAGGAGTGTGCCTTTTGGCTAATTCATTTTAGGAAGAATACCTTAAAAAAGTCGCGATTGCCTGTCTATGTTAACTTTGCAGCTGTATCCTCATGGCAGTCTCTCAATTTTTTTCCCTGGAACTTGTGGCTGCTGAAACAGTTTTATCTTTCATGTTGATAGAAGTGTCATTGATTATTTTAAATAGTTTTTTAAGGGTGGAATTCTTTTAGTATTTTTTAGAAACAGTTTTTGCTTGCAGGTTGCCATTATGAAAGTGCTGGATCATCCAAATATCGTGAATCTGATTGAGGTGATTGACGACCCAAACACAGATAACTTCTACATGGGTAGTTATTTATACTTGTTTCTGAAGGCTTTGTAAATTAATGATGAGCTCTACCTATGAATTTTACTGCTTATTTATCCTGGTGGTTGGCTTATCTGTTTCTTTTTATTTTATGAATCTGTGTAGTCATGGAATACGTTGAAGGAAAATGGGTTTGTGAAGGTTCTAGTCTAGCTGGTGGTGTGGGTGAAACCACGGCTAGAAGATACTTGCGTGACATTGTGGCTGGCCTTATGTATCTTCATTCTCACGTAAGTTTTTTGTAATTGGACAAAATTTGGGTTGCCTTGTCATTAATGTTGTCGGGAATTGTTATATTAACTTTTTTCAATTCTGTTATCACCTCTTATCAAAGATACTGCTATGATTGCAATGATACAGCTTTTAAAATTCTTTAGAATGCATTAACATGTTCTTAATTGTATTCATCTTGAACAATTCGTTTGCAAAGAAAAAAAGAAAAAAAGAAAGAAATTGAGAACATATATTTTTAATATATTTCCATCCTTTTTGTGGGTATTATTTTCTTCATTTTTGGTTTGACAAATTTTTCAAATTTGTTCATATGACAGAATATTGTTCATGGGGACATCAAGCCTGATAATCTTCTTATTACAGGCAATGAAGTAGTAAAGATTGGCGATTTTAGTGTGAGTCAGGTTTTTGAGGTAATTATTTTTAACTTGTTTCCTCATTTTTCTCTCAGAGGTTTGAAGGAAGAGCGTATGGTTTGTAAACTGCTAATTTTGTTTTTATTTCTCTTATTTCATTCTTTGAATGTTAGAGAAATTAGTTGATTATATATAATCCATGCCTTACAGTGCTACCCCACTTTAGTTGGGTCTGCCAATTTACATACGTGTTTGTGGGTCTACCATTCCTTCATATTTCTCTTGTAATACCAGCATTTCTATGATGTTTAGGATGATGATGATGATGAGCTGAGAAGATCTCCTGGTACACCTGTCTTCACTGCACCTGAATGTTGTTCAGGTGAGCTTATCAGTAAATATTCGCCTAAACGGTGTAGGGAAAAGTGGGAAATCTCAGAATCAGAGACATTCTTGGTGTTTTCTTATAGGAATTACATATCATGGAAGGGCAGCAGACACGTGGGCGGTTGGAGTTACCTTGTACTGCATGGTTTCGGGGCAATACCCATTTCTTGGAGACACGCTACAAGACACTTACGACAAGGTACTGTTGGATGGCCGTCTAGGTTTTCTTATAGTTGAACATTATACTTGACGGCTTTTAATGCTTGTGGTTTATGTTTCAGATAGTTAATAATCGCATGTGTGTTCCGGATTATCTTGATCCACGGTTGGGGAATTTATTGGAAGGACTTCTTTGTAAAGGTTAAGACAATATCCTCAAGTGGATGCTGTTTTATGTACTTTGCGCTCTCTTTATACTTGTCTTGTCTTGTAGATCCAAAGCAGCGAATCACCTTGAAAGATGTTGCTACTCATCCATGGGTTGTGGGTGAAGATGGACCTATTCCCGAGTACATGTGTCGATGCAAGCAGAGAAGTTCGCAAAATGAGGAATAAGGTGCAGAGTGTGGACTCTTAACTGAACTGACGGTGCTGCCACTATGCCTGTTGTAGATTAGTGTGAGCAGTCATTTTGTATAGCCGGGGTAAAGCATGCTGGAGATGGCCCAGATGGCGCGTTTTGTTGATCTTAATGTCTGCGGATAGGGAAGAGTCAAGTATTGAAAGGGTTGTGAGGTTTTTGTTTTGGCACCGAGTTTATCCGTTGATTTTGTTTGTTTAAGATATAATCGTTTTGAGTTGGAGTAATATTTATTGAGGTGGAAAGTCAATTAAAAGTGCATGGAAGATGAATCAGTTATTGCGGGAGCTGGGACGTCTGAGCAATCATGTAAAAAAGTTTTCCGCGGATGAACGCAAGAAACAATGTTTATGGAGGCAAATGCCTGAGCAATATTTATCTGTTTTGTAAATATGTGACTAAGGCAAGGTTGCTCTTTTCCATCTACAGTTGCTTACCATTTGCATGCATCCATACCTTGCTGCAAAATAGTTTGGCTATTTCTGCCAATCTAATTTTTTTGATGGAAAATCATTGAGAATCTACAAGCTTTTGGCTCCCCTGCGATCGTAAACTCATACAAGCTGTAAGGTTCTATATGCCGTTTACCTCTTGCAGGATGTCGAGAATCACGTCTTGCGTCAATTTTTTTGGATGGTGAAGAGTCAAAGTGATGTATTAGTCACCTTCGTGCCTATCAAATAAGTACTATTCACACGTATCGAAGGAGGATTTAGCTCAATTGAATTGAGAATTAGATCCTTACCTGTTGCTTGTTTTGCTTTGATGGAGCCATGGACTGATCAAAACAGAGTAAATATAGAACAAAACATGGAGCCATGGACTGATCAAAACAGAGTAAATATAGAACAAAACAAGGTAATTCGAGATAAAATTGGGGATCTGCAAGTAAAGATGGAATGGATGAAGAAGCACAATAGCAATTGTTGCTTCTTCCAAAAAAAACGAACAATTAATTTCAATTGAAAAGACCTACATCATCCATCATGTTTCCCTCCCCTTATACACATTCACACATGTGTATTTACATTGATACCCTTCCCGATCTAACTAACCTAACTATTTTTCCCTCCTCATTTCATCAATTTAATTCATGATCCACATTACATCTTACTCAATTCATTACAGCCTGATTATTCGTTCCAAATCCCTCCCCCTAATGAAACCTTGACCTCAAGGTTGTTCTAATTCTTCAATTGCTTCATTTTCCATCATGGAATCTTCCGGAGAAAACATTTCTAGAATTGAGGATTGAATTATAACATTTGCATTTATTGAAGTCTTCAAGTGCAAAATATGGAATACATTATGAATCTTGCTCTTGGGAGGTAATCGCAACGTATAAGACACTGCTCCAACCCTTTCAATAATCACATAAGGTCCATAGAATTTGGCAGATAATTTTGTGATTCTTCTTGAACACAATGATGATTGCCTATATTGTTGTAATTTGAGAAAATCAGACTGTCCCACCTGAAATTTCATATCTCTTCTCCTTAAATCATGTTGGTGCTTCATGTATGTTTGAGCCTTCTTCAAATTCTCAGTCAATTCATATAGCAATTAATCTATATTGCGCAGCACTTGGTCCACTTCATTTGATTTAGCTGTTCCCGGAATATATGTCAGCAAGCTTGGTGGTTGCATGTTATAAATTGCTTCAAAGGGACTCATGTGAATAGACGATCGGAAGCTTGTATTATAACAATATTCTGCCCATGCCAACCATTTCGCCCAAGTCTTTGGTCTATCACCACAGAAACATCTCAAATACTGTTCCAAAATTTTGTTAACTACTTCAGTTTGTCCATCCGTTTGTGGATGATAAGCTGAACTGTAATTAAAAGTTATTCCTTGTAATCTAAACAGTTCATTCCAAAATTGGCTTGTGAATACAACATCTCAGTCACAAACAATGGAAGTTGGCATGCCATGGAGTTTAAATATGTTATCAAAATATACCCGAGCAATGTTGTTTGCTGTAAATGGATGAGTAAGGGCCACAAAATGATTATACTTGGATAATCTGTCCACCACCACCAAAATTGTATCCTTTTCTAAACTTTTTGGCATACATGTGATGAAATCCATAGATACAGCAATCCAAATTTGGGTCGGTATTGGTAATGGTTGCAATAACCCCGCAGGAGACAATGTGGAGGATTTGAATCTTTGGCAAACTTCACAATTTTTCAAATAAGCTACCACATCTCAAACCATTTTAGACCAATAAAAAATGGCTCTCAGCCTCTTTAGAGTCTTTTGAATGCCCTCATGTATGCCATCGTGAAACTCCTTGGGGATAATAGGAATCAACTGCATTTGAGAATCCAAATAGATTCGATCCTTATAGAAAAGAATACCTTCTTTGAAAGACCAGTTTGTTGATAATTCCTTGCCATTACATTTCCTTATCATCATCTGAATGAATTCACTAGAAGCGTATGCTTCCTTGATTTCATCTAACCACATTGGAATAGGTGTTGAAATAACAGCCATTGTCAACACATCCTTACTTTTATAATCTCCAGCAATCAATAGTGATATTGATTCTTTTTCCCGATCATGCTCATCATTAGCAATTGTCTCAAATTGTCTGGATAGGGCATCAACTACTTTATTCTCCTTACCTGGTTTGTACTCTATAGTAAAATCACACCCTAATAATTTTGTCAACCATTTCTGTTGAGCCACTGTCGAAATTTGTTGTTCCCATAAAAATTTTAAACTTGAATGATCAGTCTTGACCACGAATGATCTTCCCAACAAATAATGTCTCCATTTTTGTAATACCAATACCAATGCCATCATTTCTTTCTCATAAGTTGATAATGCAAGATATCTACCATGCAACCTCTTACTGTAAAAAGTAATAGGTTTATTTTCTTAAATGATGACTGCTCCAATACCTACCCCACTAGCATCGTACTCTATCACAAATGGTAAGGAAAAGTCAGGCAAAGCTAACACTGGAGCATGTGTTAGAGCAATTTTCAGTTTTGCAAAGGAATCTTCTACTAATTGGATCCATTTGAATGCATCTTTCTTAAGCAAGTCAGTTAAGGGTGCTGCAATTATGCCGAAGTCTTTGATAAACTTTCTGTAATAACCAGATAACCCTAAAAATCCTCTTACACTTTTCACTGATTTCGGTACTGGCCATTTATCAATTGCAGCAATTTTATCCATGTCAACACTTACCCCCTCTTCTGAAATCATATGTCCTAAATACTGAATCTTTCTCATTCCATAATTACACTTGTCCTTCCTTGCAAACAATTCATGAATTAACAATTTATCCAATGCTTGTTTGATGCGTTCCAAATGATCTTCCCAATATTTACTATATATCAGAATATCATCAAAGAAAACTAAAATAAACTTCCTCAGGTACTCATCAAATACCTCATTCATCAATGCTTGGAAGGTAGAAGGTGCATTGGACAAACCAAATGGCATTACCTTGAATTCGTAATGGCCTTGGTGTGTACGAAATGCATTCTTATGCACATCCTCCTCATACATTCTGATTTGATGATATCCAGATCTTAAATCCAGCTTGGAAAAATAAGTAGAGCCATGTAATTCATCAAGCAGCTCATCAATGTTAGGGATTGGAAATTTATCTTTAATTGTAACATTGTTCAAAGCTCTGTAATCAATACACATTCTCTAGCTGCCATCTTTTTTTTTTACTAACAACACAAGTGATGAATAGGGACTTGAATAATCCCTCTTGCCAATAAATCCTTAACCTGGTTTTGCAACTCATTTTTCTGATAATATGGGTATCTATAGGGTTTAACATCAACTGACATGGTCCCCTCCTTCAAATTAATTCGATGATCTTGAATTCTTCTCGGAGGTAACTTGGAGGGTATTTGAAATACATCATGGAAATTATTCAAAATCATGTTCAACTGATGCAATTGTATTTGCTTTAATTCACTATCTTGCTACAACTTTTTAGAAATTCCATTCAACTGTAAACTCATTATCAATTCCTGCTTTTTTTTCTTGATATAGCGTGTCATTTGCTTCTTATCACACAGCTGGCCCTTAGGAACATCCAATCCTTGTAATTCAACAACTCTTTGGTTATCCTTGAACGGCATGGTTAAGGATTCAAAATTCCAAACAATGGATCCTAATGTTTTCAGCCACTGTATTCCCAATACTACATCATATTCTTCTAATGGTAGTACAAAAAAATCAGATTCAATCCTGTAGTTTGGTAAATCCAATGTAATTCCTATACAAATTCCCCCACAACTTATATTATCTCCATTAACTATTTGTACTTTTAAGTTACACTTACTTTGAACTAGAATCTTTAACTTGTTCACCAGCTTTTTATTCAAGAAGTTATGGGAACTTCCCAAATCATTGAGGACAGTGACTTGCCTTTCCTTTATTTTCCCGAGCATCCTCATTGTATTCAAATTAGACATTTCAGTTAAAGCATTCAAGGATATGGCTGGTGTTGCAGAATTTATTGTTGTTTCAGCATTTTCATCTTCACTATCTACTTCATCAGAAATTTCTTCATCCTGAGTTACTTCGATCCAAAATAATTTCTTATACTTGTGTCCAACCGTATACTTCTTGTCACATTTGAAATAAAGACCTAACTCCTTCCTTTCTTGTAGTTGTTTTACGGTCAATTTTCTTTGTCCAGCATTGTCATTATAATTTCCTTTCCTAGCCACATTCTCTCCCCGATTGCTAGCAATTATTTCACTTTTTTTGCTTCCCAACTAGTTACTGTCATTGTTCCATTTGGTCATTTTTCCCATATACTTGTTGTCTCTAACAAATTTGTGCTCAAAATGCTTAGCTAATCCTTGAGCATCCAACAATGATGTAGGTTTCTGAGATTTCACTTTCATGTGTAATTGCTCCTTAAGTCCACAAGTATAGCTGCTAATTTTTTGTTTTTCAGTTATGCTTCCAGCCCTAGTAGCTAACCTATTAAATGTCAAAGTATAATCTCTCACTAATGAATCCTGTTTCAATCGTGTTAAATCTCCATAGAAGTCATCATATTCTATAAGTCCAAACTAGAGGTTCATAGCTTCTTTAAGTTGATTCCAATCGAACTCCCTTTGTTGTTCTTGAAACATGTCAAACCAAATCTGTGCATCATCCTCCATGTGAAAACTAGCCAAATCAACTTTAAGCTGTTCTTTGATCTGATGTAACATGAAATGTTTCTCACATCTACTAAACCAAGGTATAGGATCTTTAGTCTCATCATACTTAGGAAAAGACATTTTAGATCCTTTCAAACACTCATATGTTATGTTCGAACTACTACAATCAACTGCAGATTTAGGCATATTATTCCATTTCTTATCATGATTTTTCGAATTGGATGATCTTGCATGCAATTTCTCCCTCTCTGCAACATTTTTATCCACTGAAACTCTAGGAGTATTCATTTCTGCATGATCTTTCGATCCACTAGCAGGTTTACTTTCCATTTCATTCATAGAACTTAGTAACAAATCAAACTTAACTGTCATCTCAGAGAACACAGATAAAAATTGAGATTGAACCTTCCTCATTTCTGCCATTTCAGTTGCTCTTGGTGAAGAATCGCCTCCTCCCTCTTCCGGCTCTGATACCAATCTGGATGGATCTAGCTCAATTGGATTGAGAATTAGATCTTTACCTTTGCCTTGCTGCTTATTTTGCTTCGATGGAGCCATGGACTAATCAAAGCAGAGCAAATACAGAACAAAACAAGGTAATTCGAGATAGAATTGGGGATCTGCAAGTAAAGATGGAATGGATGAAGAAGAAGAACAACAACAGTTGCTTCTTCCAAAAGAAACGAACAATTGATTTCAATTGAAAAGACCTACATCATCCATCACGTTTCCCTTCCCTTATACACTTTCACACATGTGTATTTACATTGATACCCTTCCCGATCTAACTAACCTAACTACCTTTCCTTCCTCATTTCATCAATTCAATTCATGATCCACATTACATCCTACTCAATTCATTATAGCCTGATTATTCATTCCACACTTTTGAATACGAAGAACTTTGTATTCACTATTAGTATTATTCTGTTTGCATTTATATTGCTATCATGTTGTACAGTGATAAGATTTTGATGAATTGATTATGAAATTAACCGTGAATTTTCTTTATTGACAATTAATCGTTAATTATTATCTCTATATTTTTTAGCATCAATTTGGTAGAGATGCACAAGATGACATCGATGTTCGGCATCAATTGATTTCGTTTGCCTACTGGTCCATTCTTGCATTTCCTTTTTATCATATGTAAAAATCAAGCTACTTTCCAGGGGAAGTAAAAAAAAAAAGGTATGTTTTCTAATACACTTTAAAAACAATATATTCATTAGAAGATGACATAAAGAATAGTAAGTTTATCACTTCTTGTTTCCATGGTGGATATAGATTGAAGTTGACTAGTGAATTAATCTCATATCTTTTAAGAAAAAAGATGGTGACTAATATAAATTCAAATTTTTACATCCACTAAAGCGATTAATTATTTTAGAATGAAATTCATTGTCTTTATTTCCACGTGGTATCAGAGTCAACTCACTCACGGGACTCTTCGTGTGTGATTGCATTTTTTAAACCCCATGATTAGCAAGCCTGGGCGTAGTCACACGCACGAGTAGTCCATATGCAAAATGGAAAGTATTAAGTATAGTATCACATCTCTAATAAGAAAGGGTGGTCATTAATATAAATATTAGTTATTTGGTCCTCTAAAGTGACTTGCCAGTTTGTAATTAAGCCCATGGACCCATCTTCTCATGTATAGATCAATATCAATTATATTTTGAGTATGTCATACAAAAGTTGCATTTGCACTTCTTTAAACACCTCTAAAATGCTATCCAAGTGATTACCTTTTTTAGGAATTTCTAGTCTTTGAGGAAAAAGTACTCTGGGGAGATTGGATTTGGGTATGGGAGTTACAAATTCACCTCTCTGATTTTCAACATGTTCATTTTCCTCAACTTTTGGCTCTACATTAGCCACTCTAGGCTCTATTCTATGAGGCTCCATCTCTTAGTTGTCTAACTAATTCCCTGACCTAAAAGTGATGAACATAACATTTGGGATTCGCCTATGGCTGACTTGGAAACTGACCCTTTTCGCTATCAGACAACTTAGTGGCTAACTAACCTACTTGAGTTTCCAACTTTGCAATGGCCTGAGAATTAGATTGCAAAATCTGATTTGAAGTTTGCATGAAAACTTTTAGAGTATCCTGTAAAGATGAAGTTTGAGATTAATGAGGTTGTGGTTAAGAAGGAAACGATTGTTGAAATCCAGGAGGATTGGATGGCTACAGGTCTTAATTGATTAGTGTGTTGCTGATTTCTCCGGCAAAAATTTGGATGGTTTTTCCAGTTGGGATTGTTGCCTCAGAAAACTTACTCCCTAATTGTCTTCCACTAAAATTAAGTGCATTTGCTTGCTCAGCATGACGCTCACAATATCCTAATTGGGAAGGACAAGATTGGGGTAGTGTGCATTGGACTCAAACAGACAGAGCAGTAATCTTTAGAGTTTGTGCAATTTTTGAGATCTAAAGCATTTAGTATCTTGGTCAATTTTTCTAGCACCATTCCAATGGAAGAGTCTTCATTTATTTCATAAAGACCAGGTTTCCTAGATGGTTTATCACTATGGCTTGAGAAATCCCACTACTGGGAATTCACAAAAAAATTCTCTAAGAAACAAAAAGCTTTGTCATCCCTTAGACTCAAGAAACCCCCACTAAGTCATGGATTCTATCATGTTGCAATTTATTTGGGTTAAACAGTTGTAGAAGTATTGTACAAGTCTCCATGTTTCAAACCCACCATAGGGACATTTTAGAAACAAATCTTTAAATCTTTCCCAACTCTCGTAACATTTTTCATGCTCTTCCTGAATGAAATTAGCTATATTATCTCTTCTTAATGCATTTGCTTTGGCCATGGGGAAAAACTTGGACAGAAATATTGACACTTAACCCATCACAAGTGCAGGAATCAATATATAATATAGCATAGGCAAATACGAGGTCGAACCCACACAGACTTAGATGTTAAGGAAGTAAAATTAAATCAATTCTAATTGTACTAATCAAACCAAGAATATCATAAAAAAAAATACTGAGAGATCTATACAGTTCTAACAAACAATAAAAGACAAGTCCAAATTAAATTGATAAAAATCTAGAGACATGTATAATAATTGATTTTCCAACAATTTCTTCGTAGCAATTTCGAACACAATCTACTATTTCGTATTAAGAACAAATACAAAATGTCATTATGCATCTCCTTGATTTTTAAATTAAAATCAAATAATTAGTTGTATCCACTTATTTGTAGATTGCAACTAATACCCAACTTTAATATCAACAATAAAATCCAAACATTTAAATTATGCAAATTATTTCAAATAACGAGAAAAACATGGATTAAACTCGTTCCCATAATAATTTCACACAATTTAATCAAGACAGATACAATTAAACATTAGAAAAATACAAGTTTTTTGGAATAATATAAATAATCTCGTATCTGCATGAATACATACTTTATTTAGGCTTCATCTTAGCCTTGTTAATATGTGCAATTATATTAATGATATGTAGCCCATTGTCACACTCGGAATACTAAAGAAATCTCGGAATATTAACAGAGGTGGCTGTTAGTTATTCTATGGAGGATGAAGGGTCTCGAAGTTTCTCTATAAATTGAGCTTCATTTGCCTCATTCCAAAGACAAGACAAGCAAGAGAAAATACAAGCAAAAGAAAGATAGAAAGTGAGATATAGAGATAAAAGAAGAGGGAAATAATTCACAAGTTTAATCTTATACGGAGTGTTGAGAGAGAGTAAAATCTTGTAATCTCAATAGTATAGGGTGTGTGAATTATCTTATTGTAATCTTTATATGTTTGATGACTGTAATCTTTGGTTGAAGTAGTGAATTGTTCGTTGTTGCCCCGTGGTTTTTGACTCTTGATTGAAGGAGGGTTTTCCACGTTAAATCTCTGCTCTCCTGTGGTTTTGTTCTATTCTATTTTTCAGGCATAATTTTCCCATATCTTGTGTTCGCTAGTGTTGACCTCTAATTACGGGATTTTTTCTCAACAATTGGCGCCGTCTGTGGGAATTTTGAGTCTTATTCAATCGGATCTTGATTTGAGTGGGAGTCATGGCGGACAGTTCCAAGACTGGGAAAATTGAGAAATTTGATGGAACAAATTATCAATGGTGGAGGATGCAGATTGAGGATCAT
>JAVDBV010059823.1:0-16712 GCA_032619315.1 Piper longum
GGCGCGACCAGCAGGGATGAAGTCGGAGATGATGTCTCCGCCGCACATGATCGGATCGCAGGGGGCGGCCATCGACTTCGCTTCGGAATGCAAAGCTTAAGCTTTTTCTTGACCGTCAGATGTGTTTTGAACGGTCGGATCAAAATTCAAGCACAGGTAACTTGCCTGTGCTTGAGCACAGATTTCTTATTTCTACACACATATATATATATATATATATATGTAATGTAGGTTTTGATATGGAAATTTATTAGTAGTTGACGTGAGCATAGGGAAATCAAGACTTCGTAGACACACACCTATAGCGCATGTCTCTTAATATTTATCTTTTTGTTTGTTTATCTTTTTGTTGATCTATATTATGCTAATGGTTTAGAGACTTGTTTGTTATTTATTTTGGTTTGGACTTGATTTATGGTATATATGTAGTATGTCTCTTATTAGAGCTATGGTATTAGTATATATTTAGGTTATATCGTATTTTCATTCCATGGCACAAAAATAGGTTGTCTGTCATTTTATGCATTCATGTATTTTGTTTGTCTTTATATTTCGAAACGCTTAGACTAGTTGCTTAGAACCGTGTGTTTTGGCCTAAGACATTGATTGGTTTATGGTGTGACTCGAATTGAGCATAAGATTTTCGTCTGATTCCTTAATAAACAAGATTGGGGTGTTAGAAAAAATACTTTATATAGAGGATAACGAGTTTGAATTTTACTAATCTTAATTTCTTTAAAAAAAATAATAATAATACCTTTTATAATAGGAGGTCATGTGCTCGGACTCGGCTAATTTAAACTTCTAACTTCTTGTTAATAAAAATTTGTCTAATTGTCTTCAAAAAATATAATAAAAATTAAATTATTAAATGAGAATTTTTATATAAAAAAAGATATCCGATATAGGATGCGCGTGTTATGATTTATTGCCTATGTATTATTAATCCGATCCGGTAGACGCATAGGAGTGCCACCGCCATCCAAAAGCCACCACCAATGAGCTCTCCTTCTACCTCTTCACCCTCCTCAGTCCACTGCCGACCTCTTGCCGCCACTGTGAAAACCCCACCATATAATTATCGCTTCACAATCGAGCTTCTTGTTGCTTTTTAATCAAATCAGGTATATAAACAAAGTCTTAGTTTCGATTTGAAAGCGAAGCAGGTTTCATTTATAGTCCACTTGCTACCTATGGGATGTGTTTTGTCAATTTTTAGATGGCCTTGTACAGTGTAGTCTCTCTGGACTTTTTTTTTTTATGGTGGATCTAAACTTATGAGATTGAAATCGATCTTGCTCATTACATTTGTTTAAGTTAGTTTCGTTGCATATGGTCTTGGGATTATTTAGATGTCAGCCAATACTTGTAATATTATTACACTCAGCAAGAGTTTTTCTGCATATTTTTATAATTGATGTCAATGGATTGTAATACCATAAATTAAAACAAATTAAGTATTTTGTTAATGTGTTAATCCTTCTAGCATGTGTTTATTAACCGGATTGGATTAATTGAGGTGTCAGAATATATAAATACCATCCCATCATTCATAACAGCTGCCAAAATCAGTCAATGTCCGATATCCTCAATGCCCTCATAGTTATAGTGTTGTTTGTATGTAGATGTTCATGGTTGTCATTAGCGTGTGCTCACTAATTCTGCTGCAAATCATGTTTGTTATGGTTTTTATCTTGCAATGGTGGATATTATCATGGGCACTGCTATCTATGGGTTGTTTGTTTGGATCTTGTAAGTGTACAAATGTAAACCGAGTCTGTTCTACAATCTCAGCCGTCGAGCATGCTTCCTTGGGTTGGGAATTTGCATCATGTTTTTCTAGATGTTGATCATCAAATATTATTGCCCACTTAACAGTCACTCACCGAACCCTTCGCTTTTTATTAGATGTACAGCTTGGTAGACAAGTGGAACAAGTCGGGTAGCTGGTCTACTCTTTTATCAGTAAAATTTTGTCTTTCTTCAATTCACCTTCTGATCGGTGTGGAGTAAAGTGCTTGCTGAAGTCTAAGATTTGCATTTGGACGTTACAATCCAAGTTTAAAACTGATAATTCTAGTTACAATTTTATTCTAATGTTACGACTTTTTGTATTCTATAGAGATAAATATTTTACAAGATTAATTTAATCCTCGATTCATAATCGGTTTGCATCAAAACGAAAAGATTGGCTCTTAATCTAGGGCTCAATTCATAAGAACCATTGTTCCCTTATGGTGTAATGCTTCTAGGGGACGCCCTAACTTAACCTTACTCTTTTAACTGTCATAGCAGGGCGTTCCTGGGAAAGACCATAAACCTGATCGTGGTGCAAGAAATGACAAAGCTTCACTTGTCGAATGCCCTTTTTTACGCTACCCTCTTCATTTATATCCTCTTCCTTCATATTATTGGCTTCAAACAAATTGGCCGTCAGTATTGGCTGAGTTATCATAAGATCCTTAGCATTTTAGATACTTTCTGTTTGGATAAGAATCATAGGATAATTAGAAGAGATGAATAACATGAAAATATTGTAAGGTCTATCAAGTATTCTCTCCATCTGAATGGGCTAACGAAAAACTTTGGCCCCTTGCCTCTCAGATAACACGAGTCACTAGGTATTTCAAAAGTAGCACACACCTAATCCGGAAAATCACCGACTCACTTACAATTTATTATAATTGAGCCATAGAATAGTTAAAACAACTCACATCACATACAAAAGTGAGATTCTGCACTTAGAACCCGCTAATTTTGACAATCGTATGAATGGCCCATAAACTAAAAGATTTTTAAATTATAAAAATTGAATGATTGATGCAGTAGTGAATTTTTCGGTTGGCTATACCTGCCCAAGCATTTAAGATAAGACGGCACCGTCGGGGACCATGTGAGAGAGGTGAAATTCCTCAGAGTTTAAGATGATAAGGCCACCTAAACCAGCCCAAAAGCAGACTAAGAGGATAAGCATACCAAATGTTCCCTTTTAAAGAGCACCAAGTCTGCGATTTTGCACTACACAACAAGCCAAGCAATGAACTTAAACAACTAAATTTATTCGAGCATGTTTATCGCACTAAACAAAGTTAAGAAACATACAGACGGTGAAGGCCCTACCAACTGACAATTATTTTGCTAGAAGGAAATGTCTGACACTAATATTCAGAGCATTAATAGCCAGCAATAATACCACCCAACAACCAATCCAGTACAATAATTCTTACCAACCAAAATAAAATATATAGTTGTGGACATTACTCGATGACGAACACTTGTAGCTTTTATCATACTTAGTGCATAAACAACACCGCCAGGGGGAAGAGCAAATTACTAAACTTTGTATAAATCACATCCACAGGTGAGGATGGACTTTCTAATACGATTATAATACTTGTAGAACCCAAATCAAATGCTAAAATAAAAGCATAAAGCTGCCCTCATTTAGGAATGAAGGAACCCTGACAAAGGCTCTAGAACCCACAAATGGAAAGTGTTAAGTAAACTAACGAGCATTTGGCGATAAACATAATAGCGCCTTTCTGTCTCGTTTGTTTCGGTCTTACCATATTAAATATTAGTTGACAAAGTTCGACGTTGTTTCAAACTACAAAATTAGCACTTATCTGCTGCATTAAGTATTAAACTTGCTGGAAGTGCACTACCAGCCAAACTCACCCAAACAAGCTAAACAACAACAACGACAACACCACCAACAACATTTCTTTCTTTCTCGGTGGAGGTGCATCATTATATTTCAAACCAATTAACCCCCCCCCCGGAAACATTCAGGAGATGAGATACAAAATCATCTTAATTAGTTACTAGGCTAGAAGTCACATAGAACAATCAACTAGGGAGACAAATTTTCATCCATCCCATGTATGTTAGAACAGTCATAATTTATATTATGTAGCATACTGATAATACCCAATTTTCACAATGAAAAGGTTAAGAACAACAACAACAACAACATCAAAGAAAGGAAAAAAGGTTACAAGCCAAAAACTTACCAAGGTGAATGATATCCTTCTTCATTTCATTACATGATCTCGACTCTATTAGTTGGCAAAAAAGAAAAAACGCATAAAAAGATAACCAGTGAGAGAGATTTACCATCAACAAAAAGGATAGGACAAGAAGGATGGGAAATTTTTTTTGTTATATGCTCAACAAGAGTTTAAGAGGAAGAAGAAGATCCATTAAAGACATGAGTAGCAGTCGTAGTACCATTTGTGTTGTTCGTGTCAAAACCGTTGGGGGATTGGTCGTTGAAGCTTCCATTACCATTTCCATGGAGGACTTGTAGTCGTTGATCCTTTCTGACGAATGTGTGCTTGTTGTTGTGCATCCACACCTTCAATACTCCCTTGGCCACCCCAATCTCGTTGCAGAAGTCCTCCACAAGCTTCTCTTCCTGCTTCTGCATCCTCCACCCCAACTTCTCCGCGAACTGCAGCATCCTCTCCTTCTGCTCCCCGCTAAACTTGGTCCGGAACCGTTTGCGCCCGATCGGCATCGCGGACTGCTCGGCGCCGGCCCCGGTGCTCAGCGCCAGCAGCATGTGGGGAGCCGAGGTGAAGAACGGCGACGAGATCGGCGGCGGCGGCGGGGGGCGGGGCGGTGAGGCCGAGCTCGTGCTCCGGAGCTTCGGGGTGAGGTCGCCGGCGGCGGCCACTGGGTCGTCGTCGCGGCGGTGGAAGTTGCGGTGGCAGCCGCAGGCGGCGCACTTGAGGGAGGAGGGGTTGGACGGGACGGCGAGGGGGGAGGGCATGAACTCGCCGCAGCCGTCGACTGCGTGGCTGCCGCGGGAGGCAGCGTGGTTCTTGAGGCACTCGCGGTAGAGCCCCGGCGGTGACGGCGGCGGCGAGGGATGTCGGGCCGGGTTGTGGCGCTTGAGGGTGCCGTTGGGGAAGGCGACGGTGTCGCCGCCGGGCAGGTTCCTCTGCCGCGCCGGCGACGGGGACGTGTCCTTGTCCATGGCGGCGGCTATGCTGGGGAGGAGGTGGCCATGGGCGGCTGTGGGGGGGATGAGGAAGCTACAACTTGAGTGACAATCATAAAAACGGATTTTTGAGTTTATTGTTTTTTGGGTGAGAAGTGGGATGGACACTGAGTCAGTATACTCTCTAATATCGAGAGGGATGGCAAGGGTTAGGTGGTTCTTAACCACATGTTTTCACCATTGGGGCTGGATAAGACGTTCATTTGTGTGTTTTAGAAAGAAGGGTAGCGTTATACCCACACTTATACGGCTGTGAGGCCTCATCTGCTTTTAACTAAATCACGGATCCATTTAATGTTTGTTTTTGTCACAATTTTATTATTTTAAAAATAAGCGGGAATTCTTTTGCAAGAATAAGAGATGTAAATAACTTAAACATGTTCCTAAGTATTTTATGTTCGGATCGAATCGACATAAACTCATGCTTATTAATTTTATATTTGAAAAAAATACTCGGTTTAAAATAAATAGCTCATTGAATAATGAACAAAGTTAGAGTTAAAGAGTATTTGATTCAATTTGGTTCAAAATTCGAGTTCAATATATTTAAACTTGAAAAAATACTCAGTTTATTAATAATATTGAGGTTAAATTAAACTTATATAGTGTTGAAAATAAAATTTTGATTTTATATAAGTCGAGTATGAACCAAAGTACAAATATTCGTTTCACTCGAGCTCGAATTCAATTCAAAAATATATTGAATCAAACACAAACAAAGTTTAAACAACTATAAATTTTAGAGGAAATCAATTTAACCGATAATATATCAAAACTCGTCAAACAATCAAACAAGCTCAAACATACTTAATAAAAATTGAGTCGAATTCAAAAATATCTATACTCACCTCGGCTCGTTTACACCCTACTAAAAATAAGTCTTACCATCAATATTAATTACAAGACTTTTTACTTATTATATTTATTTTAAAAAATATAGCTATGTATTAATACGGGACAAGTCACGTTTCTTATAGTTTGATTGTGCTGCTTTTGGCTCCATTGGAGCGCTAATCTAATATGGGCATGCTCGATTCGGTTTTAATGAATACCAATATAAAATTTCTACATCAGATAGATAGATATCTATGCCTAATCTTCGTGAATGATGGGCAGTTTCATGATGATTTGGGACTTAAAGTTTAATGATGATCTACAACAGAATAAATACATTTTATGTAGGACCGTTTTTTCTTTTGACGTATGACTTGTGGGAAATAATATTATGTGCATATATTTTAAAATAGATTTTCAGGTGTGAATATAGCGATGGCAAAGAAAATCTTACTTATATATTTATATCCTAAGAAACATTTTGGCTGGAAAATGTATTGGTGCCTGACGCTTGGTGAGTCATCGGCCCCACTCCTCGAAAGTATGAACCACACGACACACGCTCATTAGGGATATTTTTAGGGTGCAACTTGTTATACATGGTTAAAAAAAACTTTTTATATACGGTGAAAACGTACTTTTTTTAAGTCAACCTAATGGAGGTGAAAATTAACTATATACATAGAGTAATATTTAAATTTTTACAAGCTTTATGGCTTTATAATAATGACCATAAATATGAACTAAAATCATGGCAATGATTTAAACAAATTTAGCAAAAAAAAAAGATAGTCACAAATAAATAATCAAGTTAAGCACAAATGATAAAATAACAAGTAAACACAATTAATATATGAACAAGACAATTTGTAAATAATATAAACCCTAATTAATTAGTGGTGTGTGAGACATAACAAATTCAATCTTTAGTTGCCACTTGTGTGAGAGAATAAATCAAAACCATCCAAGTAGTAAATAGATATAAAACTTGTGTGTACTTTAATTTCCGATCACTACCAAGGTCAAGATCAATAAAGTTAAGTAAGTGTGTCAACAAGCATATAATTAACTAAGTATAAGCATACTCAAAAAGGTCAAGATCACTAACAAGGTTGGGTTGTTATAAATGACATCAGAGCTTCCTAATTCCATATTAGAAGATAGGCTGGACTAGGGACGTTTGTAAGGTTCCTGATCACCTGTCAAATAAGGTTGTAGGCTGAGGCTAGCAATGGACGAATATATGAATTTTAGGGGAGAAATTTTTTAAGGTGGGTACATTATGAGATTTATCAGCTTAGTCCTACATCTAATACTTATTGGGGTAAAATCATGTTTATAAATGAGGATAGATTATAAATCTTTAACTTTTTTAACTATTTTTAAAAAGATAATTTAGTCTATTATATTATACTTTGGGTCATTATAAATGACATTATAGCCTCTTCATTCTACGTTAAATGGTGGGCTGAACTAAGGACGTTGGCTAGGCTATCGGTTATGGGCCGAAAAAGGTTATGGGCTGGGACTAGCAATAGGCCTAAGAATTTCAAAGACCTGTGAGATCCCTTAATTTAGTCCTATATCTAATACCTACTGAGGTAAGATCCTGTTTATAAGTGTGAATGGACCATAGACCTTTACCTTGGTTAACTATTTTTGAATAGATGATTTAACCCATTATGTTATATTTTGGGTTGGGTTGTTACAATTTAGTTGTTGAACGATCGAACGATCATCAATTAAATGATCAAAACTTACTCATGTCAGCTTCATCTGCTTCGGTTGCCGAATGCATGACCGATCACCTAACCATACCCTCTTCTTAAACTTCACCAATCGTCTCCAAGCATCCAAATTCCTCAATCGGTCTCCAAATTTTCTGCCGAAGTCCTTTCAGTAGCCAAAAGTGTGGTCGAACTCCCAGCCAAACTCACCTGCTTCAACTTTTCTTTTTCATAGATCCAGACTTTGGTTGACGAAACCTCGACCAAAGGGTAACTGAAGTCAGCTCCCACTCAGCTTCTCACCAAGCTGAAGGTCTTTTGTTGCCAAACACATGGCCGAAGATCAACCAAAGGTCCAACCACCCTTCTTCTTTTGCTGCACCTCACGTTTCAATAGCCAAACTCTTGACTAAACATCCGATAGAGCGTTGGCCGAACTCCAACTGAAGTGTCTCTACTTCTACACTTCATTCCAATCTTCAATCTTCAGTGATTGATTTGATTGCTTTGACTTTTTATTCATTTTAAATCTTCATAAACTTGATTTTTTAAATGATGAATGGACTCCAATAATTGTGTTTAGAGAGGTTGCATAGTTGTTACATTTCTACACTTGCTGATGAAGTTAACTTCTATATTATGAACTCTCTAAGTAGTTGGTGTCAATTCTAATGAAACATTCATTTGAGCTTGTCATGTTGATTTACAATTTTTAAAGTCTTTAAGCTTTTTCCTTGTAGTCCGTGTATTTTTATTGCTTCAAACCTACACAAGAGGTTAATTAAATAAATAATGTAAAATGTCATGATGGGAATACTTATATCAATGATCATCATTTCATGCAACTTATGACTCACTAGGGATTGACAATTATATTATGAGTTAGTCATTCTCATTATTTGACCATTATAAGTTGAAGCTCTTCAGAGTGAACACTATAAACTTATTTCTCCTTTACATATGAGTACTTTCCCCTTAGATATGTATTCACTAAAAATATTAACTCTTCCCTATGAATACAAGGGAAAGAGTTGCATATACATGTCTAACTCTTTTATACATTCCACTATGATCATGTATCATTGATAAATTGTACAAATTAATCTATGATAATAATCATCAAAATTCGATTTTAATATTTTTAAATATATTTAATGCGAGTATTTGAATTTAAAAACGGTCGAATAATGAAGATAAATATATTCCTGTAGGAAAAAAGTATAACACGCAATTTGTGTAAGTGGCTAAATTTACATGTTGTTAATGTAGGCAATAATATTTGAATACCCCTTCTTAATCACCTGCCTCTCATGAAAATAGTGAGTTTTTTCATGACCAACAAAAGTAAAACATAATTGCAAACATTCAAAGAATAAAAATATATTGGAAGGTCTTATAAAAAAACTGGCTGATTGGGTTTTAGACCCAATTCAGATGTAAGACCTTCCAACAAATTTTTACGCAACATGCAAAACTCTAATTAAACCACTATTAACGAGCTACTACGCATTATATCACTACTTCTTAATAAAAAAGAATAAAAGGGTTTAAAAGTATATTCTAACACTTTGAATTTAGGCTTTAAGAAGTTTTGGCTTTATTTAAATTAACTAGCTAACTTATTAGGCATTTAGTATTTATAATGATTTCAAATCATATTCATTATGGACGTGAGATTATTCTTACTACGGCCACTTGCAGAGACAATATTTTCATGTCAATCAAAGTAAAATCTGATTTAGAACAAGGCAAATTTTAATTAAACCTCCTTGAACGAAGTAGAGGTGGATTAGGTGTGTGGATAAGTGATTATCGTTTGGCTGTGTAAGTCGTTATGGGCTTTTGTGGGGGACCAAGCACAGCCCTTTTATCTAGCACTTTTCTTTCTTGGATCCTTTGGAACTCGAATATGACTCATGAGAAGTTACGTGAAGGTCCCCACGCAACGTCAGTTGGACGGCGGAAAGTGGGCCCACGTATGGATTTTACTATATTGTTGGCCCCACTTCTGATGTTTGATGGCCCATCTCTCATCGATGAATCAGTGGTTTGAGGTCCCAAAAACTATAATGATTCACAACACAATCACCGACACACGAAAAAGAAAAGAAAAAAGAAGAAATGTCATGATTCAATTAACAAGTTCATGGTTTGCCCTTTTTTTTTAATTTTTGTATCATCTTGTTGTTTTACAGGTCAAGTACTAGCAAGTTTATGTTTTTTTTTTCTTCAAAGCCATAGCACTTATAATTTTATCGGATGTCTTCAAATTAGAGACTCTGAAAGTAGCAATAAGAATTTTGTAGCCGTCCAAAAGCATGGTACCGCACGTTGTTTCATGAGACCGTAGGTGTAGCCTAATTGTATGAGGATGCAATCTCAATCAAATGGGATCAAAATTTAAGGCTTACACAACTTCTTAAAATTAGTACATATTTTTGCGCGATAAGTAATTTATTAATGTTTAATAAAAAATAAAATTAGAGGGTAGGTGATACTTCTACATATTGTACAATTGTATATTTTTTATTTTTATTTTATATATATAATGTGTCCGATAAATATTGGTGTATAACTACCAAAGTTCAACCTACTACGTGAAAAGGGCCCCTAGAAGGGACATACAATATTGAGCACCTCAACTATGCCATCATAGATGCAAGTAGGCACAATGGTTCTCCAAAAAGTTTTCATCTCCATTTCTTTGAACAACACCACACAAAATCCAAGCTTCAATGGGTTTGGATGCCTTGGCTCAAAAATGGAGGAAGATTGAAGCCTTGTTACGGTTCCCTTCAAACTTATCTTGTAACATGATTTTTTTTTTATCATCATCACAACTAGATGAAATATTGACCTCTCATTATCCTTTGTTTATTTATCCAACAATCAAATGCGACGGAACGCGTTGAATCATGAAGCGAAAAAGAATAGAAAGAGAGATAGGCCCGAATAAAAATATACCGACTGATTATGATAGAATAAAAATAAATTAAATATGAATATTTATTTGTCTGACCAAATAACTAATCAAGCTATTGACAAAAGTTATAAATTAATTACACAAATGATATTTTTAAAGTTTATTACCAAATTATCATATATAATACTAAATTAAAGCACACACACCTTAATTTTTGAAATTTTTCATGGTAATATAATAATTTTCTATTAAAATATTTTCTCAAAAAAGTGATTTTAATTTTATACTAATAGGCATGAGAGAAACTAAGAAAAATAAAATAGATAATGATTATATAAATAAAGTATTAGTTTTTTGTGAGAAAAATTAATATTTACAATGAGAAAAATGATTAGATAATTCAATAAATAAAGGATAAAAATATATTCATATATTAACCGAATTTTTACTCTCTTTGACCATGAGTGGCTTGACCAAAAAATTTTGACAATAGACTGCCAACTTTTTTCTAGAGGTTAAATGCACGGACATGAACAATGTCTTGTTTGATGTCTGACCAAGCGATGTCCACCTTTACTTATTAGTTGCTTTAATGTTGGGTTAGTTTCTCTAGAGTTGTCACCTTTCCAAGAAGTCCAATAATTTGAGATTGTAAATAGCTAGCCAAACAACCAATTTATTGATTGTACCGAATTAAGAGACACAAGTATGGTAAAGGAATTATTTATCGTTTTGGAAAACTTTTATAAAATAGTGAAAATTTTGGTTAATTGAACTGAGCCGATTAGAAAAATAAATGATTATGACACAAGCTTTTACCGCAATCGTTTAACTGATTTCACCGAAGATAATTATATCATTTTATAAATTGATATGTTTTTACTTGAAGTATGTCTTAGATAAAATTGTTGTAATGTTTAGATTTCATAATTGTTAAAGTTTTTTTTGTTGTAATTATAATATTGGTTTACTTTATTTTATATATTAAAATATTGTATACTTGGTGCGAGAAGCTATTTTTGACAATTATGGTTGTTTATTTTATATTTTATATATTTTTTCTATTGGTAGATGTGTTATGTAAATAAGTGAATAATTAACCAAGGATTGATCGTTTAACCGACTAGTGGGGAGCTGGGAAGATCATCTTCCTCGTCTACAAGTCTATACTGATTGAAAGAATGTGGTGCCTGGGTAGTCTACCTGATGTGACCATGAGTTCCAAAGTCGCACGATTGAGATCCATAGCCATAAGCTCCACCTCGAGATCCCAACCCATGAGTAGCAGCTCGTCGAGATAAAGATTCATTGCTCGTGTCATCATTGCCACTAGTGCATCCACGCCCTATACTCTGTACATATATGTGAGAAATAAAAATTAATGATTTCATTCACTCTAATAAAAGCTAACATAATTATGAATAACATACAAGAATTACATGATATCAAAGTCAATAATATAAACTAATAAAAGTCAATAATGATATTTAACCTAATATTCATCTCTACTATCTTAAGACTCTGATTCATCCAATATCTCGTGATTCATGGTGTTCTCAACTTCAATTAGGTCATAATGCATCATTTATACTTGGCATTGCTATGGGCCTATCAATCTTGATCATAGTCCTTGGACACGTCGAAGGACCCTCATCATCTTGATATACATTAAAATTGCTGGTGTCAAGAATTTCACAAACATTGAAAGAATGCCTTTGCCACACTTTATATGCCACCATTCAATCTTCTTGTCCACGTCGTTTAGATGGATATGATATTTAATAAACTTGTTGAGATTATTATGACAAAACATACACATCGAGTGATCCTAAGTGGTGTGATTAACTTCAACAATGCCATTTGGTTGAATTACATGAACACCTCGTCGAGTATTATCGTATCATTCACACTTAAACACTACAACACTGTTGTGACTATAATGGAATTTGACAATATCAACTAGGATTCAATAACAGTTTACTTCTTCCCCATCTACCCTTACATAAACACCAGTATCAAAGGTAGTTCGCTGTTCCTCACTACACCTTACGAGCAATTCATAGTCATTCACGTAATAAACTTTGAAGTGCCTTATATTGCTAGATGAAACAAACAAGAGCTGAGGCAATTGCTAATCCACTTGTGACTTGTCTATAACGAGTACCTTAAAAAAATGATAACCGTATGTTCACCTAACTTGTATGGGATAAGACAACATTGATTACAAAATATGTATTCTCAATGCATACTAACAATTTGATTAAACCATAATGCAAATTCCCTGTCCCGATATTTTGAAAGAGAAAATTATGAAATATATGAATACTTTGTACAAGCTAATACGTCAAATCTTTGGCATTTAAAATTATAGGACAATTTAACAATACATAGTTGTGAGCGATGTGCAACTCTCAATTTAAATCATTCTGTAGGAGGAGAATGCACTCCTCTAACCCCTTCCTCATTAGCTCCTCAGTGTCTTGATCCGACTGCCCTATCTCCTCATCCTCTTCCAATACTAGGAACATTATCTGGCTCATCCACGAGTCTGTACCAATCGAAAGTATGCAGTGCCCTGGTAGTCTACCTAATGTGACCATGGGACCCAAAGCCACGTATTTAAGATCCTTAACCATAAGCTGCACCTTGAGATCCCAACCCATGGGAAGTATCTCCTCAAGATGAAGACCCACGCACATGTCATCACTACCTCTAGTGCACCCATGTCCCATACTCTGTACATACACGAGGGAAATAAAATTAATGATTTCATTCATCCAAAACTAAAGCCAATATAATTATGAATAACACACAAGAATTACAAAATATCAAAATTAATATAGAAGTCAATAATAAAAGCTAATAAAAGTCAATAATTCATGATATTTAACCTAATATTCATCATTACATTATTTAGACTCTAACTCATTCAACATCTCCTGATTCATGGTGCTCTTTGTTCAATTAGGTCGTCATGATTGACTTCATCATTTATACTTCATGTTGCTATGAGCCTATCAATCTCGATTGTAGGCCTTGTGCAAGTTGAAGGATCCTCATCATCTTGATATACATTAGAGTTGCCAATGTCAAGAATTTTACCAACCTTAAAAGAACAACTATGCCACACTTTACATGCCACCATCCAATCTTCCCATATATGTTGTTTAGATGGACATGCATGCAACAAACTTGTTGAGATTGTCGTGCCAAAACATACACATCTGTTGATCCTAACCAAGTGGTGTGATTAACTTCAACAATGCCATGCGGTTGAATTATATGAACACCTCGAGTATTATGGTACCATTCACACTTAAATACTACAACACTAATGCGACCATAATAGAGTTCGACAATATTGACTAGGGTTGCATAATAGTCTGGTTCCTCCCATCGTAGACACCACCCTTATGCAAACACTGGTATGAAAGGTAACTCGTTGTTCCTTGCTACCCCTTACATGAAATTTATAACCATCCATGTAGTAAACTTTGAAGTGTTTCACATTTCCATATAGAACAAACAAGAGCTTATGTAATCATTGATCCACTTGTGACTTGTCCATGACGAGAACCTTAAAAAACTAACAAACTTATATTCACCCAACTTATAAAAAATAAGACTTGATTACAAAATATGTATTCTCAATGCATAATTACAATTTAATTGAACCAATTTGCAAATTCCCTTTCTCAATATTTTAAAATAACGGATTTTAAAATATATGGATACTTTGCAAAGGCTAATAGTTCGAATCTTTAGACATATAGAATTACTTTATGACAATTTTAAAATACATAGGTGTGAGTGATGCACAATTCTTGTTGTTAAATTATTCGATATTCATATACTTCCCAACATGATTACCTAACTAAGAAAAAATGGGTAGACAACATCCCACTCAAATTACCCATGCCAACCGATTGGGGCGAGGTATTTATATATGGTCCATCGTTAAAATAAAGCGAACAAAATGTGGCAATTTCATCCACTAGATAGGCCTTACAAATTGACCCCTCCAGGTAGATCTTATGTTTACATTTTTGTTTTAAGTATAAAAAAAAATTCAAATGAATTCGTCCATCTAAATTGCGGCGGTCCACACAAGATGGTCTTGTTGAGCAAACGTATAGGCAGACACTCTATCGAACAAAAAAACTTGACGGAAATATTTTCTCTAATTTGGACAATATCATTGGAATATCTTCTTCAACAACAGATCATACGATTTTCCACGATAATCGAAGAGAAACTCTTTGAAAAATTTAGACAATTCATTTAGAAAATTCCAAAGGCCCAAGGGTATTAGGTCAATAACACAATGACACAAGTCTTTGCTTGAGAACATGGCAATCATGACTCTTTAATCCAGTGATTGTATATTTGGCTATGTTAACGCAATTGCTAATGCTGGATGCATATCTATTGGGAAATATAACCCTCATCAACCACTCTCACACAAGTTTAATATCATTTCTAACCAAACTATATGTAGTTTTTGGGATGTATCATTTCCCCTATCAGCTATAATCTCAAACTCCTTGTGGGAATAATGCATAGCCAAATCTTTCCTACACTTAATGTTATCCTTATTCCTTTTATTTCTGGAATCCAATAACAAGAAGAAAATTTTGTAAAAATACATTTTTTTGAATACGCATTACATCCAACACATGTCTACTAAAAAAACTACTCCAATACGGCAAATCCCAAAATATGCTTTGTTTGCACCAGTTGTGACTTTCACCAAAACTTGACAGTCTTTCTTTGCTTTTAAGGAAACCATAATTGTTTGGAGGGAGGCAATCGATCGGTTCTTAATTTCTGCCCAGCACTATGTTTCTCGATTCGACCTACAAAAAAGTGATATATATGTCAACAAAATTGGTGAGACAACAGAAGATGTCGACAATGACAATCAAACCACGTTGCCTTTGTTGAGTACCGTAGTCGAAATGATTTTGTGTGCCCATGTAATATAGAAACAACATCCCATGCATGCTCCATCTAGATAACATGCCATATGTAGGGAATTCATCGATAGTCCATAGTAGAGGAGCCCACATTTCGAAAAAAAAATTCAACAATGCATCCCAATTGGGAACCCCATGATAGTTTCAAATTGTCAACCAATGGCCAGAGATAAACATTTATGTTCTGACTGAGACTATTTGGGCCGGGAATGAGCAAGGTTTGAAACAAGAAAGGGTGTACCAAGCTCAACCAAGGTGGGAGCTTATATACCATGAGAATGACAAGGCAAATGGAATATGATTTTGTAGATGAACTAATAATTTTCATGATCTAAAGAAAAACATATATACAATCAAGTTAGAAACACTAAGACAGTAAAGGAGAGGCTTGCCCGATCGAGGCAAGGCACTCACAACAGTATAGTATAGAATGGTGTAGTGGTTCTTGGATATCACCATCTATAGGGATAAAACAACATCAATAGTATAGTACATAATAGGACAATGATCCCAGGATATTTTGATCACTAAGGATAAAATAATATCAACACTACTATGGGTATCGCCATCTACAAGGACAAAACAATATCAATAGTACAATACAAAACATGTAAGACTTTATTAATATACATGAAACCTAAATCAAGGCTTACATACATATCATCTAATGCATATACATGTATATCATAACATAAATTAAACAAAATATGGTATAACAAGCAGAATAATCCTATGAGATGACAATTCATTTTGATATCATATAATATTGATAATATGCCCATACATCATAAAATAAAACTTATTTATCTGACTCCCATTAGACAAGTTCACTACAACTATTGCCCCAACATGCAATGCAAGAACAAAACAAAAAACTCCAAAGTCTTGAGCATTTTTGTCCCATCCTTCTTATTGATTTCTTTTACCTATGTACAAAGATATATTTTGTCTACTCAAATGTAACGCCCCGATTTCAGTTCACTTAAGAACCGAATCAGAAATGTTACGATCGAGTCGAGACATGTTTAATATTATTAGTCAGTGAGACTCGATCCATAAAATAGATCGAAATAACCCTCTTGGTGTCATGAGAATGGAAGACATTGTCAATTATTTATAAAAACACAACAAATATAAATAAATGTAAGAAAGTAAATACTGCGTTGAGCTCAAGTGTGTGTAGCGTTTATCTGTCCTTCCACCAGAGTCGACTCAAGATTTGCAGACCTACATATATTATATGAAAA
>JAVDBV010059824.1:0-12093 GCA_032619315.1 Piper longum
GATGTATAGGTTGGGTTGGGTTATCTAAAAGTGGGTTGGGTTGGCTAAAAGTGGTATGGGTTGGGTTATCTCAAAACCCAAGAAACTTAGGGTTTTTACCCTAAAGCAATCGGGTCCACTTTGGGAATTGCACGGCATGTCCCAAAAGGGGTTAGGACGGTCCGAAAGGTTATCAAACATACGGTAAGCACACAAAAGGTACGCGAGAGACACAATCCTAACATCTAACTATATACGATTAACTTGGACCAAACATCATAAAGCCGGGCGTGCCGCATCCAAACAGACGTTCTGAACGCTGAAGGAGGCTAAGGCCAGGCAACTTACAACATATCATATATAAACCACGGCAAGAAGGGACGGACCCTACTAACTTGATTCAGGTAACAACCGAACCGACAGTAAAAGCCCTCGGGCCAATTGCCCGGGTTTTACAACATGCCTTACTGATCCCTGTGTAGTGCAGTCATCGGCAATGTGCCGCCATCATCACTGATCAATCGTTGCCTTAGCCAGATGCCTTTTTCACTCTTGAGCCTCATGCCCTAACCCCACCCTTGGCCATGTTGTCCTTGACTGATCAATAATCATGTCGACGGTAGCCGTCGTCACCTTTATTGGCACTGACAATTAGGTATACATCCCAAATAATTTAGTTTGATGTCATTTCATGATTGATGATAAATGGAATGTGAATTAATATAAAGATCGATGTTTTAGTTGACATTATGGTGGAATTATATATACAAACTAAATTGAATAAGTTAACATGTTGATGATAAATGGTTGATAATGCCGTGAATGGAGGGTAATTGAAAACCCTAGATGTTCATTATTAAGGTAAATGTTAACTGATTAGTATTGATAACTATGAGGGGGGCATGATTAATGATTGAATTAGATAAAGGAGTACAAATCAATTATCATTATTAAAATGTGCATGTTATTGATCATAGATCAATTCGTAATGATTAAATATAATGAAGGTGCATGTGAGTAAGTATATACATTAGGAATTATTCAATAGACTTAGTGGCATGTTTTGAATATGAATTGGTGTTAATTAGGGAATCAATTGAGGGTTGAACAGTGAATTAGATGCCCTAGAGTGACACCTGCCCGAGGGATGGGTGCTACTATATAAATTTAGTTAGCATGGTTGATGGTTCATGAACTGGTAATGAGGAATTAAAATGTAGCTGAACATGCACAAGAATTAGGAATTGAGCATCAATTTAGAATTCATGAAGTAGTCAGTAGTTATTCATGAGTTATCAGGTTACATAGTGACAATTGTGTTTTTATATTTTCACCTATTTTGTTATGTTCTTCTCTTGGGATGTTTGTAATCATGTCTTTATTCATTGTATCCATGCATCATATAGATATAATGACCGTTAGTATTTAGTTTTGATATGCCGGTATGGAATAGGAGCTCGTTACCTAAGCGCATAATGTTACTTGGAGCTTCTACTATATCCGTTTAGGAGTCGTCCCTTATTTATTGCTTCTTCTATTGTGATTTGATTTATTGTCCGTAGGACGAGTTAAGCGGTGTTTTATCAGATCTTATTAACTTGGGTCATTTAGTCGAATAGTTTTGCGGATTAATAAACATCGAGGATGAGATCCCTCAAGTTTGAATTTGAAAACAATATTCACCACAAGTTGCTTTCGGGCCTATTATAAAAATCTCTTCCCAAGCCTAAATATAATTTTATCAAGTTTTCAGTGAGACGAGAGATGGTGAAACTGACTCATTAGTACTATGAGTGGTGCACGCACCAGTCACAACGGGCTATAGAATAGTGAGAGGTATGTTCTATTTCCGAGGGATCCTGATAACTCTTCATTTTAAGTTTCCTCACACGCAGAGAAGTATGGAGGTTTATGGGTACTATTTAGTACAACGCACATCCAAACATGCGGTTCAAAGGGTACTCAAGGCGTCTACTTGAGATTACTCAATCTTCATGCTTAAGTCTAGGAGAAATATGGAGGATAGGAGAGGGCTTAGGAGTAACTGATATTCCCAAGCGTGGGATAGAAGAACAAGAAAATGCCAAGAGAGGTATTAATGAATCAGTCACTTCATGATGTTATCGGGTATGTAGCCTGATGGGTTCCTCAGTAGAGGTCCTAATGTGAGTTCACGGAAGTTAAAAATATGTGTTTCTTTATATGATAGTCAGTACTCATTTGCTATATTGTATCTCTATATTTTGAACCAGTAACACTCGTACTAACATGTTTTTATTATATATGTAGGCGATGATTTAGAGATGGATGTATTAGCCTAAACATAGGAGCAATGAGGTCTTGTACACGCATATCGGTTCGATGGTAAACTATTTATTGTTGTCATGCTTATATGTTGAGGAAGGTGAAAATGTTATGATTAAAACTGTATGATGTTAATTATGAATAATATACATAGTTAATAATGTCATGACAATATACATAGTTAATAAAGATGTGATTTTAATGTGATCAGCAAGTGGGTTAAGACCCAGTTTAGGAATGAAATGTAAATGACAATGAATGGATGGGTCGAGATCCAGTTCAAAGATGCTAGTCATGCAGTATAAGAAATGTTTGTGTGTGTAGAATAATTTTTCATGTTGTGTTATATATACACTATTTGATAGGGTGGCCCATTATAACACCTTTAGGGAACACTCTGTCTGCTTTATTTTAGAATTCTATCAATTTTATCGTGATTTTTTTTTAGTGGTACTTGTTTGTCATGTCATTCACGTAGTATACTATTAGAGTTATTTGTATCTCATGCATGTATAAAAATATTTATCTTTCTTCTTAATTTGTTGAAAGTAGAGCCATTTGGGTTAGGTTCGGGTTAGATGACTTGATTGGATGACCCGTAACATTCTGGTTCAGTTTACGAGTGATCCGGATTTGTGGTGTTATATAACCTCCTCTACTTTATCCAATATACATTAGTGACACCCATCATAGCTACAACTCCTCTCTACGCTTATCAACCCTTTCAGATAAACCCAACTCTAGCCTCCTCACCAAGCCACCTTTCTCTATAAATACCCATGCCACCCTCTGATTTCACACACACACACGAGAGAGGGGAGGAAGAGTAGAGGACAAGACACTCGGAGGGGAGCCGAGGATGCACGGAGAGGAGCCGAGGATGCCAGGAGGAGCCAAGAATACCGCTAAAGGCCGGTGGAGAAATACTAGTGACTATTTATATTCTAGTCTGATGGAGGGAAGCTGAGGGGGAAAGCCTCTGCTGAAGCCCTTCTCCATCCTCACCAAAGCTGTCCTCAATGGCCAGATCCATTGCCGAAGCCGAAGAGGAAGGGGAAAAAACTCACCTACTTTATTTTTTTGTAAAATTTTGGCCGACTTTCTAGTGACTTTTCTTGCCAAGCTCAGCCATCCCAAACCAAGCCAAGACCACTGTCGTGAAGCCCTTGCAGTTTCTTCAAGTCCAAGCCTTGCCTCATCACTATCGACGCTTGACGTCACCGGAAAATCACTAAGAAGACCCGGCCAAAGAAGAGGGTTGACGTGCAAACGACTTTAGAGTCTCCGTCTAGCTAGCTCCGACAACCTTTTGTTGTATATTTAACTTAAACCAAATTTTATAGATGATAAAACGATCACAATAAAACCTTCTTTTTCTTCTTCATAATAAATCATCAAGAAAATAGAATTTGATAGTGGAAGCGTACCTAAATCCATAAAAGCAAAACGATTTTTTATTTCTTTATGTTTTGATTTTCCAAAATCAGCATTAGTTCTTCAAGACCAGAGTTTCTAGATAATGGGATACCAAAAAGAAAAATTTCATGTGAATTTGGGAACATAACTATATTTATCCTTATTTTTCATAATTCGAATTTAACCCATCATAAATTAGAGATTACGAAAATGGTATCTACATATATCTATCGATACTTATCTTAAATATTAATAGCCCATTAATCTTAACTTTAATAAATCAATTTAATTTACGCTCAAACATTAATAATAGCATATGATACAATTATATATATGTATATATACATACAAAATCCAACAATCTTCCACTAAGACTATCTATATAAAGATAATTGTATATCACCATATAACCTTATGAGCTCCAAAATAGCAAATAATGTTATTCCAAAAATAACAATCTTGTCCATTAATTATAGTTAATATAGTATCAAGGCGATTTTGGTTACATATATCATAAGTAAATCGATTCATGGTCACATACATCACTATAATTAAATGACATAGATCAAGTATAGATGTGTAGCATGAAAATTACAAGTGATTTGATTTAAACATGCCTATTTTCAGCTAATCCAACTTTATGAGATCACAAAAATAGAGTGAAACATAAAACAATATTGCAATTCAAAACAAACTCCCACTAAAATAACATATCATTAAATGATACAACACCCAGATGAGCAACATGCTCATGAAAGACCTTGGGGGTAAACTTTTAGTAAATGGATCTGCAACCATGGAGTTTGACCCAATATGCTTTATAAAAACTTTACCACTCTAAACTCTTTCTTTCATAACAAGGAACTTGATCTCTATATGTTTTAATTTAGATGAGCTCCTATTGTTATTTGAATATGATACTACAAACTGATTGTCACCAATAACTTAAGTGATCTTTCAATAATATCAACAATGTGCAGCCCTGTGATAAAATTCCGCAACCATATTCCATGATTGGATGCCTCATAAGAAGCTATGAATTCAACTGCCATGGTGGAAAAAGCTATGAGTGCATGCTTGGCACTCCTCCAAGATATAGTTCCTTCGGCAAATAGGTAGATTGTTGGATTTTGTATGTAGAAGTGGATTGACAACTATCTTGACATCCAGCAAAATCGGAATCAGAATACACATTAATCTCAAATTGATCTGACTTCCGATATGTAAGCATCCATTTTTTTGTTCTCTAAAGATACTTCATGACTCTTTTGGTTGTTATCCAATAATCCAATCCTTGATTACTTAAATATCTGTACGTAATATCTAGATTCATATATACTTGAGCATACATAAGGCTTCCCACTGCTAAAGCATGAGAATCTTTTGCATTTTCTTTCCTTCTATGTCATTTTTAGGGCATTGATTGGGACTGAATTTGTCTCCTTTAGAAACAGGAGCATCTCCTATCTTACAACCATGAATGTCAAATCTTTTAAGCACTTTTTCTATATAGAACTTTTGTGATCATCCGATTATACATCGAGAGCAATCCCGATGTGTTTGAATTCCTAATACAAAAGATGCATTTCCAAGATCTTTCATTTCAAATTTCTTTGATAAAAAAGCTTTTGGTTTCGTGTAAAAAGTCTATATCATTGCTGGCAAGCAATATATCATCAACATATAAACCTATAAAAATATATTTACTACCGTTAAACTTATGGTATATACAATCATCATTCACATTCATCTTAAAACCGAACGAGAGAATAACTTGATCAAATTTGTGATACCATTGACGAGAAATTTGCTTAAGTCTATAGATGGATTTCTTTTATTTCAAAACTATATTCTTTGAATCTCCCATTACAACGTTTTCTAGTTGCATCATATAAATTGTTTCATCAATGTCACCATTTAGAAACACAGTCTTTACATCCATCTGATGTAACTCAACATCAAAATGTGCCACTAATGCCATAATTATTATTAATGAGTCTTTCGATGAAACTAGAGAGAAAGTCTCATTATAATCCATGCCTTCCTTTTGAGTGGAGTCATTCGTAACAAGACGAGCCTTATATCTTTTTACATCACCTTTCAAATCCCTCTTGGTTTTAAATATCCATTTACAACCAATAGGTTTCGCACCTTTCGGCAATGAGACAAGATCCCAAATGTCATTAGCTTTCATGGATTTCATCTCTTCATTCATAGCATCAATCTACTTTTAAGAATTAGAACTCTTCATGGCTTGATGAAAGTTGATTAGATCATCTTCCACCATTCCAATGTTATCCCCATGTTCTAGGAGAAAGATGATATAATCATCTAAAATTATATTTCTTTTTTTTCTTGTGGGTCTCTTCAATAGCATTTGCTCTTAAGGCTGTTGAGTTTGCTCTTCAGGTATAACCTGGTTATTGTGATTAAGGAGATTCTTGACATTGTCTTGTAATTATGGTATTATTTCTTGAACACATTAAGAAGATAATCCTGATTATTGTCAAGAACAATCATATGAGGAGACACAGATTCTTCTTTAAAGACAAAGTCTCTAACTTCATTCCCCCCTCCAAACTCAACATCCTCAAAGAACTGGGTATTTTCCACATCAAAGAATGACCTTGTTGTGAGGATCATAAAACTTATACCCTTTAGACTATTCAGAGTACCCAACAAAATAGTTGCTAACTATTCTTGAGTACAGTTTCTCTTCATTTTGCTTATAAGGTCTTGCCTCAGGTGGACAACCCCAAATGCGTAAATAATTAATACTGAGCTTTTTCCAATCCATAATTCATAAGAGGTCTTAACTGTTGCCTTAGTTGGTACTTTATTAAGAAGATATGTTACTGTCTTTAGCGTCTTACTCCAGAGTGAATCAGGTAAAGTAGTATGAGCAATCATAGTTCTCAACATGTCTTTTATTGTTCAATTTATTCTCTCAACAACACCATTCATGGTAGGAGTACCTGGCATTGTGTATTGTTGGATGATTTCGTACTCTTCTAGGAATTTGACAAATAGTCCAAGACGTTGCACACCTAATCTATTATATTTACCATAGTATTCACCACCACGGTCAGATTTGATAGCCACAATAGTTTTATCAAGTTGGTTCTCAACTTCAACCTTATATGCCTTAAACACGTTCGATGCTTGAGACTTTTCATGAATGAGCATAACCATAATGAGAATAATCGTCTATGAGTGTAATAAAAGATTGTTGACCATTATAAGAAGCCGTAAGGAATGACCTACAAATGTATGTATGTATTAGTTCTAAGATACTTGAAGATCTATTGCCACATAGTCTCCTTATATTTGTTTATTTTCTCTTAATGCACTTAGCACATACTTTAAAATTTGATAAATTAAGAAAATCAAGAATTCCATTTGACATAAGTCATTCAATTCTTTGTTTAGAAATGTGTCCTAAATGCTTATGCTAGAGTGAAGCAAAATTCTCACTGGTTAATTTTATTTTCGTTCCATGTAAACTCATACACAAAGTTTTATTAAAAGATGCAATAGTATGAAGTAAATATAAATTATCATAAAAAGACAAGGAACCCGTACCCGAAATATTTGAATTTAGAAAAAGATTAAACTTATTATTTCTAAATGAAAAAAAGTAACTAAATTTTTCCAACATAGAAATAGAAACCAAATTCCATTTAAAAGACAATGCTATATATGTCTTTTTCAAATTCAAATAATATCATGTCTTTAATAATAACCTAAAAGTCTCTATTGCTTTAACTACAACTGACTTGTCATCACCCATATAGATGAATCATTCAGCACCATTTGGCATTCAGCAACTCAAACAACCCTGCAACACACTTATGTAAGTAGTAGCACCTGAACCTAGTCACCAAGTGTGTGTTGAAACTAAAGCTAAATTAACCTCACAACAAACAAAATTAAGAAATAGACCTTCTTTTACACGCTAAGCATGATACTTAGTGCATTCATTCTTAATATGTCTAGGTTTACCACAAAAGAAACAACATGTCAAATTTTCTTTCTTTTACTCCTGCTTGTGACCATCACCAGCTTCCTTACCCTGCTTTCTTTTCTTATTTTTGCTATGATAGGTACTATATAAGTGAGCACTTTTAGCTTGTTATTGTTTCAATCTTTCTTCTTTTTGGACACAATAAGAAATGAGCTCATTAAGAGTCTATTTGTCCCTTTTGGAGTTGTAACTGACCTTGAATTGACTAAATTATCCCGGAAGAGAAATTAAAACTAAATGCACGAGCAAGCATTAGATAGCTAACTTTAGTGCTTTTAGTTTTTGAAGAAATATTTTGCATCTCTAAGTTATACTCTTTTATGTTTGTTTTTCCTTTAAACTTCATTGAAATCAAGTTTGACAAAAGAGTACTTGTTTCAGCCTTATCTTTTTTTACAAAACACTTTTCAATTTCTTTAAGAAACTCAGTGGCTGTAATAACCTTTTAAGAGACATCGCCTCTGAAGGTCTCTGAAATATCACGCTTCATGATCATAAGACTCATGCGATTTACACGTTCCCACTTCTTCAATGGAATTTTTGTCTGTAAGAAAAGTAGGTTGTTCAGTCCTTAACACAAGGTTAATATACATGCAGTCGAGAACGATCATCACACTTTCTTTCCAATCCATAAAATTATCTTTAAGCATTGGAACTGAATTGATGTTGGCAAATCATAAAACGAGATTAATTAATAGAATATAGAACAAATAACATGCGCATAATAAGATTAATAATTCAAACAATGGCTAATCCCATTAAAAAATACCTAGCACAACATTAATATTTAGTCTTTGGAAAGAAATATAAATTTGTAAGTGCTACTCTTAGTACAGTAATCAAATATGAACAATCAATCTTGTCAAATAATAAATCTATCTTTGGAGTAATTTATTATTTACATGAAATCTTGATAATTATCTCGTATTTATTACCACAAATAAGTATATAACTTTATCAAATATTAACCTTCATTTGGGCCGATTAATGTTCTCACCATGTCTTTTAATGTTCGGTTTCATCTCCCAACAACACCATTCATGCTAAGAGTACCTGACATTGTGTATTGCGAGACGATTTCGTACTCTTCTAAAAATTTGGCAAATGGTCTTGGATGTTATATACCTGATCCATCATATCTACCATAGTATTTACCACCACGGTCAGATCTGATAGCCTTAATAGTTTTGTCAAGTTGGTTCTCAACTTCAGCCTTATATACCTTCAACACGTCCAATGCTTGAGACTTCTCACGAATGAGATAAAGGTAATGATAACGAGAATAATCGTCTATGAACGTAATAAAATATTGTTGACGATTCCAAGAAGTCGTAGATAATGGCCCACAAATGTCTACATGTATTATTTTAAGACGCTTAAAGATCTATTGACACCTAGTCTCCTTATATTTGTTTTTTTACATTAATGGACTCAACATAGACTTGAAAATATGATAAATTAAGGGAATTAAGAATTTCATCTGACATAAGTCGTACAATTCTTTTTTAGAAATGTGACTTTAACGCTTATGCCAGATTAAAGCAAAATTCTCATTGGTTAATTTTATTTTCGTACCATGTAAACCCATAAGCAAAGTTTCATTAAAAGATGTAATAGTATCAAGTAAATATAGATTATTATAAAAATATAAGGAATTCGTACCCACAATATTTGAATTTAGAAAAAGAGTAAACTTATTATTTCTAAATGAACAAGAGTAACGAGATTTGTCCAATATAGAAATAGAAACAAAATTCCATCTAAAAGACAGTACTACATATATCTTTTTCAAACCCAAATAATATCATGCCTTCAATAATAATTTAAAATTCCTTCTTACTTTAACTACAGGTGATTTGCTATCAATTGGCTTTCGGCAACTCAGGCAACCCTCCATTGGCACACTTATGTGAGTAGTAGCATCCGAATCTAGTCACCAAGTGTGTATTGGTACTGAAACTAAATTAACCTCAGAACAAACAAAATTAAGAAATGGACCTTTCTTTACATGCCAGGTGTAATACTTACTGCATTCCTTCTTCATATGTCCATATTTACCACAAAAGAAACAACAAAAGCCTTATTTTCTTTCTTTCGTTGTTGCTTGTGAGAACCATTATCAGCTTCCTTAGCCCTCTTTCTTTTCTTATTTTTGTCTTGATAGGTACTAGCCAAGTGAGCACTTTTAGCTTGTTCTTTCTTCAACCTTTCTTCTTCTTGCACACAATAAGAAATGAGCTCATTAAGAGTCCATTTGTCCATTTGGCAGTTGTAACTGACCTTAAATTGACTAAATTGTGCTGGAAGAGAAATTAAAACTAAATAAACGAGCAAATCCTCACACGGCTCTAACTCTAGCGCTTTTAGTTTTGAAGCAATATTTGACATTTTTAAGATGTACCCCTTTATGCTTGTTTTTCCTTTAAACTTCATTAAAATTAAGTTCTACAAAAGCGTACTTATTTCAGCCTTATCATAACGCATTTCAATTTCTTTAAAAAACTCATTGACTGTAGTAACCTTATTAGACACATCACCCCTGAAGGTCTCCGGAATTCCAAGATTTCATGATCATAAGGCTCGTGCGATTTAAACGTTCCCACTTTTTAATGTCTTATTTTTCCTCAATAGAACTTTTGTCCATAAGAGAAGCAAGTCGTTCAATCCTTAACGCAAGGTCAAGATCTATATAGGCGACAGCGATCATCACGCTCTCTTTCCAATCTTTGAAATTATCTTTAAGCATTGGAACTGAATTGATGCTCCTAGAAATCATAGAAGCAAAAATCCAAAAAGAACAAAAAAACATGCACATAATAAGATAAATAATTCAAATAATGGTTAATCCCGTCAAAAGATACCAATCACAATATTAATATTTAGCCTTTAGAAAGAAATAATAATTTGTAAGTGGTAATCTATGTGTATTAATGAAATATAGAAAATAAATCCTGTCAAATAATAAACCTTCCTTTAGGCCTATTTCTTATTTATATAGAATCTTGATAATTATCTCATATTCATTACCACAAATGAATGTATAATTTTATAAAATATTAACCTTTCTTTGGGTCGATTAATATTCACGTGAATCATAAACTTATAACTGTATTAATATTTTAAAATAAATTAATCTCTAAAAAAGAGACTACTTTGGTAGTATATTCTAGCAATTGATAAATTCTAAAATGTTAATTATCAATGGACCATAATTTGAATTTAATAATCACAAATATAAATAATATAAAACAGAAATGGCTATAAAAGTATCTTTATTTGGAAATTACTGAAATTATAACCTTTTTCCTTTTGTAACTTTATTTTCCTCATTTGTTATTTTACCAAAAGAGGACCATAATTTGAGAACAAATATCTCATACACAAATTTCTTATATTTTCCTTACCCACTAAATAGTGCCAAATTTGGGGTTACTCCCAATGGGTTACATGGAAATTCTCTATGGATTGGCTTATGAATATGGAGATCCTTGCACAGGAAAACCATATCAAATTGTTTCCTCTTATAAACTAGTATTGTTTTCGGATTAAGAATTATTAGATTTGGATGTGATATAGAACTTGACAGTTCCAATAAGATTTTATTTTGATATCTATCTTTCTCTAAATCTTGATTTAAAATTAACCACAAATCAAATTAATCCTCAATGATCTAATATAAAGATGCTCTGATACCACTTATTGTATATTAAACTTTACCAAATTTTATAGATAATAAAACCAATATAATAAAACCTTCTTTTTCTTCTTCATGTTAAATCATCAAAGAAATAGAATTTGATAGCAGAAGTGTACGTGAATCCATAAAAACAAAAGGATTCTTAACTTCTTTAGGTTTTGATCTTCCAAATTCATCACCGGTTCTTCAAGAATAGAGTTTCTCGATGATGGGATCTGTAAAACCCCATTTTTGGGTTAGGGTTTTACCCGATTTAAGTTTTCCCGATTTAGGTCACTATCCAATTGGTTTGAGCGAGATCGAGCCAAACTAGTTTCAGATTATGATTATGGGCCTAAATGGCCGTAAGAACATGTTATGGAGGCTGAGTATGCCCGACATGCAAATTATAAAATCACGAGTTATCAATGTATGCTCAGGTATACGGATTTGTTTGTATGTGTTAGACAGGATTTTAGGCCTAGATTTAGGCCGTTACGGCGTTTAGTATCCGTTTGGGATTTTATGGGTACATCATTTGCATGCATCATAGGAATTTTAGATCACTCGATTTATGCCCCTGTGGGCCCAATTTGATTAAGTCCAGTGTTCAAGGCCCATTTAGCCTTCTTACCTCGATTCGCTCCGATAGAGTCAATTTCAGGACTCGAGTCAGTTTCGAGTTCGGACGGTC
>JAVDBV010059825.1:0-13058 GCA_032619315.1 Piper longum
ATGACGGTGCCGGGGATTGTATCGGAGTTGGACGAGGACCAGTCGAGGAGCGTGTCGTCGGACGTGCGTTCGTCGGTTGGGCAGGATCGGATTATCATTGTGGCTAACCAGCTTCCGGTGAAGGCGAAGCGGCGGCCGGATAATAGGGGTTGGAGTTTTAGCTGGGACGAGGATTCGCTGCTGTTGCAGCTCAAGGATGGGCTGCCTGATGGTATGGAGGTGATCTACGTTGGGTGCTTGAGGGTTGACGTTGACGAGGATGATGAAGATGACGTGTCCCAGGTGTTGTTGGAGAAGTTCAAGTGTGTTCCGGCTTTTTTACCGGCGGATATACTCGCGAAGTACTATCACGGGTTCTGTAAGCGGCAGCTGTGGCCGCTCTTCCATTACATGCTTCCGTTTTCGGCTGATCACGGGGGCCGGTTCGATCGGTCTTTGTGGGAGGCCTATGTTGCTGCCAATAAGATTTTCTCGCAGGTGGTCATCGAGGTTATCAACCCGGAGGATGATTATGTTTGGATCCATGATTACCATTTGATGGTGCTGCCCTCTTTTCTGAGGAGGCAGTTCAATCGGTTGAGGATGGGGTTTTTTCTGCACAGCCCATTTCCGTCGTCGGAGATCTACAGAACTCTTCCTGTTAGGGAGGAGATATTGAAGTCACTGCTGAACTCGGATTTGATCGGATTCCACACTTTTGACTATGCGAGACATTTTCTTTCTTGTTGTAGACGGATGTTGGGTCTGGAGTACCAGTCCGAAAGAGGATTTATTGGTCTGGAATATTATGGTAGGACGGTCGGGATCAAGATCATGCCTGTTGGTGTTCACATGCACCAGTTGGAATCCATTTTAAGCCTTGCAGATAAAGAATGGAGTGTATCCGAGCTCAGGCAGCAGTTTGAGGGAAAGGTAGTATTACTAGGTGTGGATGACTTGGACATTTTTAAGGGGATTAATCTAAAGATTTTGGCAATGGAGCAGATGCTTAAGCAGTATCCCAACTGGCAACAGAGAGCGGTCTTGGTTCAAATTGCAAATCCTGCAAGAGGTGTGAGCAGAGAGGTGGAAGAGATTCAAGCAGAAATTGATGAAAGCTGTAGGAGGATCAATCAGGAATTTGGACGGCCTGGTTATCAACCTATAGTATATATAGACAGGCCTATGTCAGCCAGTGAAAGAATTTCTTTCTATACAATTGCAGAATGTGTAGTGGTCACTGCTGTTAGAGATGGAATGAACCTAATTCCTTATGAATATATTGTGAGTAGGCAGGGTATACCTGGTCCCGCATCTGGAAGTGAGTCCAGTGCGCCAAAGAAAAGTATGCTGGTGATTTCAGAGTTCATTGGGTGTTCACCTTCACTTAGTGGAGCTATCCGAGTTAATCCATGGAATGTTGAAGCCACAGCTGCAGCAATGAATGAGGCACTATCTTTGGACGAAGCTGAGAAGCAATTTAGACATGAAAAACATTATAAGTATGTTACCACCCATGATGTGGCTTATTGGGCACGAAGTTTTATGCAAGATATGGAGAGAACATGCAAGGATCACTTCAGGAGAAGGTGTTGGGGCATTGGGTTTGGTTTTGGTTTCAGAGTTGTGGCTTTAGATCCTAATTTCAGAAAGCTTTCCGTAGACGCCATTGTAGCAGCTTATGCAAGGTCTAGGAAGCGAGCAATCATGTTAGACTATGATGGAACTGTCATGCCACAGACTTCATTGAACAAAATGCCCAGTGCCGAAGTTATCTCCATTTTGAATGTTCTTTGTGGTGATCCTAGGAATGTTGTTTTTATTGTTAGTGGAAGAGACAAGGAAAGCTTGGGACAATGGTTTTCCCAATGCAAGAAACTTGGAATAGCAGCTGAGCATGGCTACGTTTTGAGGTAAATGTGCACGTCTTTCATTTCCTATGTTAGTATGATACTATTGTAGCTCTCATCTTGTAATGCCTCAGGTGGTCGTGTGATGAGGAATGGGAAACATGTGGCCAGGGCACTGATTTTGGATGGATGCAATTAGCTGAACCTGTTATGAAACAATACACTGAAAGTACTGATGGTTCATATATTGAGAAAAAAGAAAGTGCTTTGGTCTGGCACCATCAAGATGCGGACCCAGGGTTCGGATCTGCCCAGGCAAAGGAGCTATTGGACCACTTGGAGAGTGTGCTGGCTAATGAACCAGTAGCTGTGAAGCGAGGGCAGTATATTGTGGAAGTTAAACCTCAGGTGGTCTTTTCAGTGAGGCTTATAAATAGAATTTCTTCTGTTCAAGTTTTGATTATAGGCCATCGCACAAATATAAGTAAAATGACAATAAAGTTAAGATATCCTAAAAAAATCCTTGTGAACTACAGCAACAGCACATCTCTCTTGGCCTTTCTTACTCTTTTTGTACGTTCTGTCCGACCTGACCTTTCTCTATAGACTAGCTTCAATTTATGTTTATTAATTTCAATTGGACGCCAGTAAGACAAATTTTAAAAAATGGGAAAGTTGTAATATTGAATAAAAAATTTTTATATGGTGTGTTATTCCAGGGTGTCAGTAAAGGTTTAGTTGCTGAGAAGATCTTGTCATCGATGAAGGGGAAAGGTAGGCGGGCAGATTTTGTGCTTTGCATTGGCGATGACAGATCAGACGAGGACATGTTTGAAGGCATGAGCACTTTAGCCAGAGAAATGCTCTGTGCTACATCGTCTGTTTTTGCTTGCACAGTTGGGCAGAAGCCAAGCAAGGCAAAATACTATTTGGATGATACGACTGAGGTTGTGACAATGCTCCAAGCTCTAGCCGAAGCTTCCCGTCAACCAATCTCACCTCAATCTCTAGAAAGTCCATCTGAAGTACATGCGACTGCGTCTTTATTCTCTCGCCAGCCGCGGTTTTCTACATGAAAATGTGTAGATTGTATAGCCTTTTCCTTGTAAATGATCTGCTGAGCGGCTGTTAAACATCAAGGATTATGAGAGGGAATCTGCAAATACAAAAGCTTGGTAGAGTCGTGATAGTCCAGAGACAAAAACATAGTTGAGACGACCAAAAAAAAGAAATTGGTAAATCTTCCAAATTGGAAATGCTGCCTCTTCCTGAATTGGTAGAGTTCGGGACATTAGCATCAACCAAATACCTGAGCGAAAAGGCTGCACTGGGAGTTCTATTTTGGCAATGACTTCTGGAAGATGCATCAACATCTCTTCTTCTCATCTGACTTGGGACTTACTGGCACTTGATAAATGTAATTCGGGATTAGTAGAAATATCTAAGACTGATGCGAGAGCCTTCTATATGATTGATTTTTTGACAATGTTGCTTGTGATATATTATTCATTTAATTTTATTTTTTATTCCTTTGCAATGTAATTTATAACCATTCTGATGCGTGACCCTTACTCGACTGGTGTAGCAGCTAGTATAGTGAATTAACACTGAATGCAACGTGCACTTACCTGGCTGATTACTCAGTTATTTGAGTTTCATAAACTTGCGACAGACTTTTTTTTTTCAAATTAAAAAATGATATAATATGCCCAACGACGAGATTTTATTGTTCTTCCTTAGTTCCCTAGTTCAAGATGCTTGTTTGTCATGTCGTACAGACTGCAGCTTCTAGTTTTTTCTTGGAGTTCAAATTTAAAATTGGGAGCTCCCTTATCGATTGTATGATTAATTTTATATTAAGTCGGGGGATGTTGTTTAAACTTATAAAACATCATCTTTGATGAGGTCCAAGGCTGATTGTTTGAATTATAAAACATCAGCTTCTCGTTTCTGTGACAGACAACGGACAAGGGGAGATACTAGAATGGCGTGAGCAGTCAAAGTGCGGTTTCAGATGGTTATCGAGGATTGTGTGATTGACGAATTTTGTAGACTATAGATTTTGCATTTTCAATTTAAGACTGGTGGGATCTATGCGTGAGATTTATTTTGTCCCTATTTTTTGATACAGATAAGTACAATATTTTGTTAGTCATACTCAAGATAACTATGGTAACAAATTGGATTTATTTGGAACTTCATAATCATGTTTAATCTTGTCACGATGGTCACAGCTCTTTCGAAAGTCGAAGGATCAATAAAGTTATATAGAACTATCACTTCGCTTTATATTACCATTGAACTACCATAGTAATGTACCTTAAATAAGTTGGATTTTTTTTTTTACCAAGTATCTATATATCCATTGCATGGCTAAAAATTTCCATGATAATAACGTCCCTGTTTAATAAGTGTTTTCTCATCACATAAACTGCGTATAGCTTGTACAAAAGATAAAACCCATGACTTAGAATTATCAACTCTGTAATATTCTTGCTTGGGAAAAAAATACGTTGGTATTCTTGGGTATATCTTCAAAATGGGGAGAAACGAAGCCAAATGTTCGTCGTGGTCGTTTGTACGTGGTCAAGGATTATTTTAGGTAACCGTAGTAACTGAAGAAACAGAACTTAAACAAGTAGAATAACTTATTTATGATAAGAAATCTCGATTGCCACATGAACTGGCACACTGCATCACTCCAAGCGAACACTAAAAATCAAGATTATTAACCAATGTGCAATGTGCTCTAAAGTTTAAACAAATAAACCATGGTTTTTTCTTTAACATTTTTTGCATAAAACTCGGTTAGGGCTTCTCTGTCTCAACTGCCATAAACATAATGTTCTTCGCCAAGCCTGGAGGAACAGGCTAGACCTTATCGCCATTGTCAATGACAGTAAATGATGAAATTTACACAGCCCTTGTTTTATGGCAGGAATGCCGGCTCCACCGGACGTCGTATCCAGTGGCCAATGACTCTTGGTCTTTGCATTAGTCCTTTCTTTGTCCTTGTAAAAGCCTCCCTCCCCAGGCAAATTAGAAGAGAAGATTTTGCTCGATTATTGACATAAAACCATGGTGTTGTGCTTTCTTTTTCGTTGTCTTTCTCCTCCTATTCAAATTTCACACTTTGGAGGATATTCCTAAAGCTCATTGGTGGACAACTGGACGTCAACAAATTATAAAATGGTCAATCATACCTTATCTAACATTTTTCTAAAATTTTCAACAAAAAAACAATTTTTTTGCATATTTTGTTCACATTAAATTTTAAGATTCTCCGTGTGACCTTACAGTAGCTTTAACAAAATTATTAACCCATTAAATATTTTTATGATAATTTTGTTATTTTATGAATGAGTATCTTTTTATGTACTTCATTAGCTATTTATTAAGTTTTACACGACCAATATTGACGGCAAAATTTTCTAACAAATTATTTTCCTTAATTAAAAACGCCTCTCATCTGTACACACACCGATGCGAAATAACTTATCCCGCAAAAGTAAACCTTGCCCCATGTATACGGAGTAAGCGTGTAGATAAATAACCATCTCTGATGAGAGATGATACATAATAAACACATGAAATAATGAAGATCATTAACTTACAACAAATATCAGGGAGGCCTTATAAAAGGCAGTCAGATTAACATTTACCATTTCTAAAAAAAAATGGCTGATTTAATTACCACAGTTAAAATTCTTCGTGAACTTTTATTTTTTATACACGCATCTTCTAAAAAACAATATATTTTTTATGCATAAACCATACAGACCGCCGTCCTCGGTACCGGCGCTTTTACAATAAAAGACATGGGGAGGAGTACGTTCCCACATCCCCTAGATTGCTGTCAGTCCTCTCTAGATTCTCTCCTCCTACTCCTTCCTTCTTCCTCTTCTCCGGCCATGGACTACTCCACCCGTCCCCGGCCGACGTCCACCGTCGCCGCCGTCGCACGCGCCCTCACCAAGTTCCTCCGCCTCCGACCTTCCAAGCCCCGCAAACTCGGCCTCTGCAACTCTACTTGCACCACCACTACCACAGCTGCCGCCGCTGCTCCCACTACTTCTCATGTGATCATTGACGACCAAAAGTCAAAAACGAATCCTTCTTCCGATCCTAACTGCCGGGTGGAGGGAGAGGACGACGATGCTAAGGCCGAGGCACGGCGGCAGAGGAGGGAGGCGGCGGAGGCGGTGCTGGCCGAGCTGTTCGCCGGTGCCTCCGCCGTCAAGGCCTCCTACGCTCAGCTCCAGGCCGCGCAGTCCCCTTACGACGCCGGAGCGATACAGTCGGCCGACCGGAGCGTCGTCGCCGAGCTGCAGGCCATCTCCGAGCTCAAGCAGGGGTACATCAAGGGCCACCTCTGCCGCTACTCTCGCGACTCTCGCAAGGCCGCCGAGCTCCAAGAGGTGAAGAGCCTCGTTCGGACCTACGAGCTCGTCGTCCACAAGCTCCAAAACCAGTTCAACTCCAAGAGCTCGGAGGCGGCGGAGCTAAGAGCGGAGCTGCATGAGTTGTCGGAAAGGACGAGTCTTTCTCCGCCCCCGATCGCACATTTCCACTTCTCGGCGTTGAACCCTACCCACTTCGCGGGGGCGGTGCGGGAGGCTCGGAAATCCATCCGTGGGTTCGCGAAGGTGGTGGTGGAGGAGATGGCCGGCGCCGGGTGGTGCCTTCCCTCCGCGGCCGCCTCCGCTGCCGCTTCGGCGGCCGTCCCCGCCGTGGCCTGGGCCGACCTTACCCACCAGCTCCTCGCCTTCGAGTCCTTCGTCTCTAAGCAGCTATTCGCCGGGTTTCAACACCCCGGCTTCGACGAGCTTCGCCGGCGGCGGAAGTCACCGGCCGAGTACTTCGAACAGTTCGCGGCGGGGTTGGCCGACTCCGAGTTGGCCGAGTTCTCCCGAGCGAAGTACTTGTCCGTGATACATCCTCGGTTGGAATCGTCCCTTTTTGGCGATCTCGGTCACCGGACGGCGGTCATGTCCGGAGGAATGCCTGAGTCCGGATTCTTCTCGGCCTACTCGGAAATGGCCAAACGGGTCTGGCTCCTCCACCGCCTCGCCTTCTCCTTCGACCCACCGGCTTCCGCCTTTCAGGTCCGGCCGGGCAACCGGTTCTCGCAGGTGTACATGGAGATCGCGGTTAATGGCGGCGGCGGGTGGGTGACCGCAGACAGGCCGCCGGTCGTGGCCTTCACCGTGTCGCCGGGTTTCCGGGTGGGGAACGCGGTGGTCCAGTGCCGGGTCTACCCGGCACACGGTTCAACCAGAGATGTTCGGTCAAGGGTCTAATGGCGGGGGAAATGCGTCTGAATAGAAGGCGAGAGCGTCTTTCTTTCTCTAGGCCAATAATTAAATATATATATATATATGTAGTTTTTCTGGTTGTATTTTTGTTTTAAATTAAGGCAAAGATCAACTGTATTTATGCCGGTAGGATGTGTAAGCGCTTGTTGTATTGTACATATACTAACTAATTGTCGGAAAGATTAGTCTCTCGAGTTGTGTAACACTATCTATGACGACTGCTTGTGAATTTTCTTGTACATTTTTTTATGGAAGATGGTATTCTGTAAAAACGTGGAGAGGGGTGAGGAGACTGGAGAGTAGGGGGAAGACTAAATCACGTGAAGGGCAGAATTTTGTCATTGCGTTGGTGTGTGAACAAGTAGGCAGCTTTGTCAGGCATTTCTCAACAACTCAATTCCTTGGGAACGGCCCTTCCTGTCTACGGTCGCTTCCTACAGTTTCTTTTTTCTTTTTACGCTGTCTATCACATATTTCAATCTAGAATTTGAAAAAAAAAAAACTTTTTCCAGCCTCAACTCCTTGTTTTGCAAAGAGTTTTCCAGAACAGGAATGTTCATTGTTATTGGCCATTGAAAAGGGGTGTTCATGTGAGGACGTGACTCATGTCTGACTTCTTTCATTAGTTACGTCTCAATTCAGAGCGGATTAATACAGACGCAGCAATTTTGTTTTGCAAACAAGATTGTGAATACACGGTACCGCAATAGCAGGTTTTGTTTTTTAGTTCAGTAGCTGCAATTGGACCACCTCCTTAGCAGACTAACACCAGGGAGAGTCCACCGAGCATCGTATATATATATATATATATATATCAATGAATGGAGTTTACCAACCTCCTAGGCTGTGGAAGCCACCCACAATAGCGATCACCAGAGTTTAGAGGCTTGTCTTTTGCTGTAAATTTGTGTTAGCAGTTCCTTGGAAATATGCTACGCAGCTATCCCTTGTGTGTGTGTTTTATACATTTCATTGGCCTTCTCCATGCCTAGCAGCTTCTTCCAATACACAATGCGCACATCTCCAAACATTATTTTTAGGGAACTGTATGCCACTGCCAAGCAAGGCTTCTTGGTAAGAGCCTGGGAAATGAATTAATTTACCTTCAAAACAATGAATAGATACATAATACATAAGATTTTTTTTTGACAGATTATACAACTTAAGCATTAGCAGATTACTTGAGAACCATTACGTCGACATCCTTTCAATGGTTTTTTTTTATGAAAATTCATTCTTCTTAGTCAGTACTTGCATATCTTTAACTCACACAATATAATATGTAAAGCACAATCGTTAATTAAGTTTCTTGGCATGTCATTTCATTGACCCAAGGAAGATTATGCATATGATGCGGCCTTTGCAACTTTGGCGTTTGGCTTTGGCCAGCTCCTTTCCACGTATCATATGTTACAACTGAACAAGGTAAATTCGTTTTGTGTGTAATCTGGGAAGATGTGGCAGATAGAAAACTTTGATGTCTCAATTGATTATCAACTGTGCTCTATATTTTCATACAGTATTCGGACACGGCATATTCCACATGAAATTATTTCAACGTGAAGTCTTGCAATCTTTTGTTGCACCAGAAATTGTTGGACGTAAAGCCAGATTTACAACATTATTGAAGTTACAGTTACAAGGCCAAGTTTTGCAAGGCAGAGGAGCTTATTATTTTGTTTTGATATGGAGATTTATATGGCTTGGATTAAATTACTATAAGTGGATCATATGCTGTTGAACTTCAACTTTTTTATATTACATACAAGAATGACTGCTAGTGTTGGATATTATGTGAATTCTGAAAACCTCATTGAAAGTTCCTATTTCCGAAGTTTTCTTTGAGGATGAGAATTGCAAGTGGTCAATACTGAAAAGGATAAAACGTGTGGAACGTTTTCAACCGCGAATTGACTGCATTGCATTGAATTCATATTTTTACACCAAACCTAACTGCAAATCTTGCACCATATGCAGATTTCAAAATTTCATGAGAACCCAATATTATCTATGCAACCTTTGTTCGTTTGAAAATTTTTATTGTCTTTACTCTTCACAATTTGATCTCGGTTCGTTTAATTTCGTCCATTTAGCACTTAAATAGGACGTCTTCAAAGTTATGAAAACCAAAAGAAGGCAAACAATAACATACGCTCCCACGAATATCACAACAAACATGTCAATGTACGAAGCAAAATTATGGCTTGCAGAAATGTCTGGAGATATACACGCAGACCAGAAGGTGAGATAGTGCGTGCTGTGTTCATACTTCATAGTCGTAGTTCACTCTACATGTGGGGGTGATCGGATACTTTGAACTTTGAATTTGTAGTTCCTCTTCTATACAGCAGGGGAAACCTGCAGGTTGTTTAATTGGTGGAGACAGTTATTTTCTTGCTGGTTTGGCTGAAACAGCCAAGGAAGGTCGAATCAGGAATCTAATACCTTTGTCAACATGCAAGCACATTATTGGAGTTGTGGGCCAACACAAAGACAGGGTAAGTAAGCACATCGTTCTTATGCTACAAACATGGTCCAGTTTAGCATGATTTTAGCAAACATGACATACATGTATTATCATATACCTTACAAACTCATCTCTATCAGTGAATGGTTAGCATTGGGTTTTGGCTGATTTTAAGTTTGAACAATATGACATACACATGTTATCGTATATCTAACAAACCTTGTAATAATTCAGACTACGTATACATGAATTTGTACTAGTACAGTAGAATGAATTCAAATTAGTGATATCCAGGCCACTGGCCACATTTCAAACAAGCAGCATAGGATGCCCATACATCCCTACCAAAGTGACCAAATGTAGTACTGACAGTCAAGTTGAAATTACTGTAAAAAAATTATGATTCTTTCCTGGAAAATTGAGTATATATACACAGAGCTGGTACAAAAGCTGGTTTGCACTAGATTTTGGGTCACATGTGATGTGATGGCATAGTCAAGCTCTTTTGGTTTGCTTGGCCCGCCGCAGGAAGCACTTGCTCTCTCTTTTCTCTGATAATACAGTGTAGGCCAAGATATAATGCATAGTGTAGGATACATAATAATGTTATCAAGCCATTGTTGATCACCTTACCTCGCTTCAATATTGGCCAACATACTTTGTCTCAACTAAGATAGACACTGCATTTTGCTTGTCTCATTTGAGAACATGCATATGCCCTGAGCAAGACGCACGTATTTGGGGTTTGATGTGCATTTTTTGTGATAGGATGCACAAATGATATATTTTTTTAGGAACTAACTACATGGGCCATTGGCGTTCCTGTGTGTCTGCCCTGCGCAAGACTCACTTTTTTGGGGTTTGATGTGCATCTTTCTTGATAAGATGCACAAAAGATATATTTTTTAGGAATTGATGCCCTAAGAAACTAACTACATGGGTCATTGGCGTTCTTGTGTGTCACATAATCTATTTTTGTTGGGATTAACCAAAATAAACCAAATATAAATTTCCTATTTCAACATATAAAGACGAGAAGTTCCAAACAAATCGAGAAATCAGACAAACCAATTTTACGTAGAAAACTCCAAATTTGAGGAAAACCCACGGGGCAAATGGCTAGATCAAATCATTATATCACAAGTTTGATACAAAACAGATTCAAAAGAGAACAAATTCCTCAGTACCAATTTACTGTACTTTCTACAAAATTGGTATGAGATGAGAAAGAAAATGAAGAATTACGGATTACAAATATAAGAACTTAGTGAAGTTACCATTGACGATTGTAAGCAAATCTTAACAAAACATTCACCTTTCTTTAATCCACACAATTTTCTTTCTCCCTTTATAGCACCAATTTTTCTCCAAACTAGAAAACCCAAAAACCAAAGAAGAAAAGCGTCCTACGTTGTTTTTATTCCTTTCAACAAACAAAATCTGCAAATCTGGATTTTTGTCCAAAACAGGGTTGTAAATTCATATATTTTCAGAGGATGGACAACCCAATAAACCTCCCCTTCCCGACTCCATGAAATACTTCTAGCTTGCATGGGAAGCTCCATCCATGCTTGCTCCATTCCTGCAGTAAACATGTTTCTCCTTTGACACAACTTTAGTCATCATGTATATAACATTTCTTTCAGTATTAATTTTTGTTAACTCAAGAGATTTACTTTCCAACACATCTCTTACCTAGTGATATCTCGCATTAATGTCTTTGCTCCTTGAATGAAAACTTGAATTCTTACTTAGGTGAATTGCACTCTGGCTATCACAGTGTACAATGTATCTGTCATGTTTAACACCAATTTTATTCAAAAATCTCTTCGTCCACAACATCTCCTTGCAAGCTTCTGTAGCAGCAATAAACTCAGTTTCAGTTGTGGATAATGTAACACACTTTTGTAACCTAGACTGCCAAGATACAGCCCCATTAGCAAAATTAACAACAAACCCACATGTTGACCTTCTTGTCTCCAAGTCACCTGTCATGTCTGAATCTCTGTAGCCAACTAACAAAAGTTTATCATTTCCAAAACATAAATACATTTTGGATGTACCTCTCAAGTACCCCATTATCCATTTAACTACTTGTCAATGCTCTTTGCTCGGATTTGCTAAATGTCTGCTAACCGTTTTGACTGCATATGTTATGTCTGGTCTTGTACAAATTATAGCATACATCAAACTACCCAAATCTTTAACTTGAAGTGACCCCCAAGTGGAACTCCAACCGATTTTGCATCTTTCATGTTAAATTTTTCAAGTACCTTTTCTATGTACCTTTCCTGTGATACCCAAAGCTTACCAGCTCCCCTGTCACGCCTAATGGGCATTCCCAAGATTTGGTTTGCTGGTCCCAAATCCTTCATTGCAAAGGATTCATTCAAGTTCTTCTTTAAACTTACAATCTTGGCCCCATCATGTCCTACAATCAACATGTTATCCACATAAAGTAGTAGAATAATAAAGTTACCATCATCAAACCTCTTGATGAACACACAGTGGTCAGAAACAGACTTCTTGTACCCATTGCTTTCCATATCAGAATCAAACTTTTTGTACCACTGTCTAGGAGCTTACTTCAAACCATACTAACTCTTTTTCAGTCTGCACACAATCTGTTCTTTTCCTCTGACTTTAAAACCCTCTGGTTGCTCCATGTATATAGTCTCCTCAAGACCGCCATAAAGAAAAGCAATCTTCACATCTAACTGTTCAACTTCCAAATCCAAACTTGCAACCAAAGCCAGAACAATTCTAATAGAAGATATTTTAACAACAGGAGAAAAGATTTCATTGAAATCAATACCTTTCTTCTGTCCGAAGCCCTTCACCACCAACCTTGCTTTGTACCTTGGTTGTGTGTTGTTTTCTTCATGTTTGATCCTGAAGACCCATTTGTTCTTCAATGTCCTCTTCCCTTTATGAAGATCCACCAACTCATAGGTGAGATTATCATGCAAAGATTTCATCTCATCTTGCATTGCCTTCAACCACTTCTCCTTTTTTACATGAGCTTTTACCTCACTGAAATTTCCTGGTTCTCCGCATTCAGTGATTGTAGATAACTCTGTAAAAGAGTTATTATTTTTTGTATTTCATGTCATGGTTGCAGAAATCGGAATCGGAATCGGAATCGATTTTCCAATGAATCGGAATCGGAATCGAAATCGGTCTGAATCGGCCAAAAATCGGTTTTTTTGAATCGGTCACGAATCGGTCGGAATCAGAATCGGAATCAGAATCGGTTATATATAAAATCATATATTGATGTTATTTTGATATTATTATGTGTATTATAGTTTATTATATTTTTAATATTTTTTGGATTTTTTTAAAATTATTTTGAATTAATTATTATTTTATATTCGAGTCGGACTCGAGTCAATTTTTAATTACCAGAATGCCACCCTCTCCCTCCCCCCTCCACCCCGTCACCGT